>JAECUM010019344.1:0-11475 GCA_016617855.1 Megalonaias nervosa | reverse complement strand
TCTATAGTAAATTATCAAGTAGATTCGACGACATTTGATGCAATGATGCTTTATCTAAGTCCAACATACGCCTTTTATTGTGTTTTCGGATAGGAAACAAGGGAGATGTAAGATGCAACAGGGAAATTATAGAATAAGATCATTACAGCAGTCGGCTGAAATAGAAGATTTTATGCGAGAGGACCATTACTTTTTTATACACGTGGGTTTTAGTTTCCTTTCTATATCAGTGAGTGAATCATATATTCCAGTTATACGGATATCTGTGTCCTTTAGTGTCGGAGGAAAAGTACGTCGTTGAAGACTCTAGCTAAAACAATAAAGGAAAAACCGCAAAGAAAGCAAATTGATACGCTATTTGTATCACATATACCTAACTAGACACTGTAATTCATGCGCAAATCAGAACGTTTTTTTATGACTCTTATTATAATATTAATATTTGATGTCTTACTCTGTGCGTGTGTGTGGCTGTGTATGTATGTGTGTGTCTGTGTGTGTGTGTGTGTGTGTGTGTGTGAGAGAGAGAGAGAGAGAGAGAGAGAGAGAGAGTCATAACAACGTATCAATCCTGTTCCGTGATAATCGGTATTTGACTTTACTTGGTCAAAGCAGATTTAAACACAAATTCATGATCACAAATCCGTATAGACAATCAAGTGGCAACACTTGTCACGAAGTGTAAAAAGGAATAGAACGAATAATTTTCCATTCCTTACTACAAGCTGTCAGTACGTTGTGTTGTTTAAGACTGAATTTTACAAAATTCGTTTCATTTTATTTTTGACATCATTAGCTTTTCAAAACTGAAAGATATCGTCTGCTATAATGTTAGTTTCTCTACGGATGAAATCCGTGTCATGGATCATTGTCATTGGCGTCATCGATTTTCATACAGTACTTTGGAAGTATTAAACAGTGCTTATTATGACTTTAGTTTAATGTGTAACGTTAAAGCATTACTTCTGCTGAACGTAATGTCAGTATGTTTATATTTAGAACAGTGTGGTGATTTATTAAATTTATTGATGCTGGTGATTAAAACAAAGAATGTTTTCAAGCCTGTCTTCTCAATTGCTATATATATATATATATATATATATATATATATATATATATATATATATATATATATATATATATATATACTTATCTATGTGACATCTGCATTTGAACTTGATACGTCAAAGGTTTTGCCCCAAGGATAAATGAGCAGGACTTTCTTTGTACTAAAAGCTGTTTTCATTTTAAATGTCAACAGTAAAAATAAAACATTTCATTTAAAGCATTACTTGCTGTTGACCATCTTCAACAACAGCAATAATAACAGTAATAATAAAAATCACAACAGTCATTATTTATTATTATTATTATTATTATCATTATTATTGTTGTTGTTGTTGTTGTTGTTAACACAGTTAGATCATCCACACAATGTAATCAATTTCGTGCACAAAAGTGACATCCGACTTGTCTTATCCAGAGCAACAATAAGGATAATAATAATAATAATAATAATAATAATAATAATAATAATAATAATATTGTTATTATTATTATTATTATTATTATTATTATTATTATTACTAGCATTATTATTAGTAGTAGTAGTTGTAGTAGTAGTAGTAGTAGTAGTGGTATGATTATTATTATTATTATTATTATTACTGGACTTCAGCAACATTTGTATTATCGCAGAGGCTCAATAGGATGACAAGAATAATTCATATTGTCAGGATATATACTTTTGGGGGTAATGATGATATCTGAACCGACAGACACCCATTGTCTCTACATGCCCTATGTTCTGGAATACTAACTCTATTTGTATGCAAAAAATAATACCTTGCTTCGGTTTTTAATATTTCTTTTTATGTTCATAATCTGAATATATAAAACAACGACCTTATGAGAATGGAGGCAAACTTTAAATTGGGCATTTTTGCATCGGTTCTGTTGAGGGTATTTAAGAAATCACAATTTAGGTCAACTTTTTTATAAACATGTTTGACATCTTTGAAGTGACATAGAGTAGGAAAGAAACAACAGAAATCTTATTAAATATGTTTCTTTATTACGAATTACTTTTGGGGAGTAATTAAGATTCCTGTTAGTAAAATAAAGTCTAATGTTTGCAAAAACTTTCATTCCTTACAATTCATTTCGGTAGGATGAAAAACAAACTTTTAGTCTGAGAATAATCAAGATCAGTTCAAAACAGATTGTTATTTTTTAGGTCGAGCTGTACATAATTTGTAATTCTAGAGCTAAATTTTAAACTTGGCAATGTGTACTTTCGTTTTGCCTTTTTTTTTTTTTTCTTGCCTAAAACATTCTACGTTGGTGTATGAAAAATTATTACGCCAAAATCATTTTCATCACTTTTGAGTTCGAAATTTACAGATAGTTTAGACAGTATTTATTTTGAAATGTCATCATTATTTTAAAAAATATTTTGTAACTTGTATACTGACTTTCGTAATAAATGCAGACGTTTGAAATATTGATTAGACGGAATGAAATACTCCAAGAAAACTGTAGATGAAACACTGTAATAGTGTCAAATACTGTTCAAAAGGGTCAAACATTGTAATAGTGTCAAACACTGTAACAGTGCCTTACACTGTCCTGGAGTCAAACACAGCAATAGTTTCAAACATTGTTATAGTGTAAACTACTGTAATAGTGTCAAATACTGTTAAAAAGTGTCAAACAGTGTAATAGTGTCAAACACTGTAACAGTGCCTTACACTGTCCTAGAGTCAAACACAGAAATAGTTTCAAACATTGTTATAGTGTAAACTACTGCAATAATGTCAAACATTGTAATAGTGTCAGACATTGTTATAGTTTCAAACATTGATTCAAACACTGTGATAGTGTCAAACACTGTAATGGTGTCAGACATTTGTTACGGTGTCAAACACTGTAATAGTTACAAACATTGTTATAGTTTAAAACACTGTAATAGTGTCAAGCACTGTAATAGCATAATACACCGTCAAAGTGTATAGCACAAAAATGTCCTTGACATAACTAAAGCCCGCATGTATACAGGACTCATGTCGTGGTGCATTACGTAGTGTTAGCATACTTTGCAGCGTCTTGTTGAGAGTAGTTCTATTGTTTTCCCTTCCAGAACTCGAATATGTTATGTATATTTGATATCTTTTACCTGCTTCATCTTGTATTTTATCTATAGAATCTTTGTTTTATTTGTGCATCTATCCCAATAAATCTCCACTTATTCCAAATCTCCACTTATTCCAAAAGAGACTGTACAAATGTGACATAAAAAACATTACTGTACTGTTGTTCTATTGTTTTCCAAACCAGAATTCGAACATGTGATGTGGATTTGACTACTCTTACCTGCTTCATCTTGTATTTTATCTATAGAATCTTTGTTTTATTTGTGCATCTATCCCAATAAATCTCCACTTATTCCAAATCTCCACTTATTCCAAAAGAGACTGTACAAATGTGACATAAAAAACATTACTGTACTGTTGTTCTATTGTTTTCCAAACCAGAACTCGAACATGTGATGTGGATTTGACTACTCTTACCTGCTTCATCTTGTATTTTATCTATAGAATCTTTGTTTTATTTGTGCATCTATCCCAATAAATCTCCACTTATTCCAAAAGAGACTGTACAAATGTGACATAAAAAACATTACTCTCTGACTTTCAAACGTCTATTGTACTTATTTCTTCGTAGCACATATAATGTTTTAAAATGCTTTTTGTACTTATTTCCTCGTTGTATTCTATTGTTTTGAAATGCCTTTCTACTTATTTTTCATGTAGTATGGCCAACGTTTTGAATGCTTTTCTACTTATTACCAGTACATTTGCACGCCAAGGTAGGATTTAATCCAGGGTTAGGGCTTAGTGTTTATCAGAACTCATTGTTTTAATAACCTGCAGTCATTGCAAGTTGTGGATGATGTTTTTGTTTGATAATTTATGGATATGGTGATTAAATCGGCTTTAGTTGAAATTAAAATCTGATAAACATTGATCCGCCCACATAATAATTGTATATAGATCTTCATTAAGAACACCATCAACTAGCGTTTGGTCATCAACAATCACTGATACTGTAGTAAAATCAGCAAACACCTTTAGAGAAACCTGAATATCACCGATGATGTCATTAATATACAGTAAAATATGCGTGGTACAAATATAGATCCAAGTGGCACACCAGCCAAGATATGTTTCAACCCTCTATAAATACTTTCTGACTCACATTTGAAAGATGCTTTATAAAGAATTCCAATTATCTATCGTAAATTCGGCAACTTCTTACTTTATAAATTAACACTGTATGCCGGACTTTGTCGAAGACCTTATTATTGTCACATAAACCACTCTAATTTTTGTGTTTTGCAAAACATATTATACATATGGTATTACTCATTTTGTAAAAATAGCTGTATCTATTTCAGTATTACCATACTGCAGATGACTAATTAGGTTTCAGGCTGTAAGTCAATTATACAAATGTATGAAGACACATGTTTCAAATCGGTCACAGACACAACACAGCAGACAATTATTGCGTTATTTAAGAGAATATTTTCATCATATTTATGAATAGGAATAACATTTGCATATTTCTAATTAATTGGAATCATGGAGGGAATTGCTGAAACGTTCTGTTAAATATGGTGATACCAATACCCCTATCCCAACCCGCCTTCTATACCTCTTAATCACATTCCCTGCAATAGTATTCACATTAGCATAAATGACATAGAAGCTGCACCTTTAAATCTCAAGATCAACATGGCGGGGGAGGGGGCCGAACGAGATCCACCCTGATTACTTAAGATAGAAATTGGTTATTAGCCTTCTGTTATATTAAAATATTTTTCTCCTTTTTTATGAAATTAGACCCAATTAGAAGTAACCAATAACAGAAAAGCATTTCTTCTACAAGTCATATATTCATTATTGAGACCCATGTTAGAAGAAATTGGTCCTCTTTCCTAATCTACTTTGGCACTGTTGAATGTTTATATATTGTTCAGTTAATTGATTATAAACATATATGGAAGTTAACAGCAAATCTAAATATGATATTTAACCAAAATATGCGGAAATTGCATAAAACAATGAAACTGCTTACTGCCAGTAAATTTTATATTTTGAACAAATATACAATTTTATTGTAAACAGGTGCAAAGTATTTTATAAAACGAGATGAAACGTTTTAAGTAATATAGCCATCAGATACAAGATGTTTAATACCTTCATTGTTCCTCCAACAAAAAGTACATTTGTTATCGTCTAAAACTTAATTCTTTCAAAAATTGTATGAATAACAATTTTGCAATAAATTAATTTAAAATTAAAAGCTATAAACTTCACACCTGTAGAAAACAAATTTCGTTACGTTTCAGGCTAAGCATGTGCTGCCTTTAACTTCTCACTGAATTTAATTTTCTTTTGATGCAAATTCATCAGAAGAGGTATAGTTCTCCAAGTCTTCCGTCGGAATATTCCCCATCTATGATCTACGTTACTATCCAAGGACTTTTCCATCTGTTTTAAAGTCTTCACCCTCACATCATACTACTTCCCCTTGACTTAATTTAGTTTTTAATTTAATTTAACTTAGTTTAATTTTGTCATTAAAAATGGTCTGTTATGTGCATCTGGAGTTACATCAACAATACGATCTGCAAATCAGATATTATACCTTTCCATATGAAATATATATATATATATATATATATATATATAACAGCATATATATATATATATATATATATATATATATATATATATATATATATATATATATATATATATATATATATGTGTGTGTGTGTGTGTGTGTGTGTGTGTGTGTGTGTGTGTGTGTGTGTGTGAAATCTGGTATATGTCTCCCACAATCTAAAATCAATTCTTTTATTGTTTCATTTACACTATATTTTGCTCATGTTTTCAAAAGGATTTTGTACATTTTTTTTTTCAAAACTCGTAACATCCAGCTTTGGACCTTAATATAAAAAGTTCTATGTATATTTGTTCAAAATCTCTCCAATTCTATTTATTTCCCCCAAAGATTTCCACTCAATATTGTCAGACAATCATTCAAAAATTTCTAACGCTTAACATTCACTATCCTTTTTATGACTGTTTCTCCTTTATTTTCCTAATACAGTAAGAAATGGTTTTAGATGTATTTCATTCAGAAAATTTCAAACACCATAAATCAATACAATAAAGAGAAACAAAAAGATCATCGTCTTTACTTACCCATTTAGTATTCATGCTTTCTACACAAACCGTGTCCATTTTTAATCGGATCGTCTGCTATAACGTCATATAACCTTGAATCTCATTAACGGCTGGTTTCAACACAATGTCAAACAAAAATACTGCAACTTCTGAACTGTCGTATGCTATTTGTGACACAAGGGTGACTGTGCAATTACAATGTTTCAACTGCTATTATGAGGTTTTTCTGGTACTGCAAATTTTGTATTATAAGTCAAGCAGGGAGTGGGGGTGGGGTGGAAGGGCTGGCATAAACTAGAAACCGACTGCGCACAGAAAGTAATTAAAAACATTTACCAATGTTTGAAAATTTCCAGATCAATATCTTGTAACTGTTTATGTCCAATCATCTTGCAAATATCAACTAATATTATTTTTCAAAACATGTTAACAAAATAGTCATACGTATCCCCTTTCAGCAGTCCAATATATGTATAAATTCTTATTTCAATGAATTTCTACGGAAATATATATTCTTTGATTTTACCTAGTGAAAAATGTCCCTTATTTAAAGAGCCAATCTTGCAGGTCTATATCATTCGATGACAAAATGTATATGTTTGCATTCATACTGATTGCAGAATAATTGCATATGCATGTTCTTATACAGGACCAGTTGCAGCAAATATCACCTCGAATTGACCATTAGCATGAAACTCACAGTCACAAGTATGACCTCGAATTTATCATTAGCATGGCACTCGCAGTCACAAATATCACATCGCATTGACCATTAGCATGACACTTGCAGTCAAATATCACATCGAATATGCCATTACCATGATATGCACAGTAGTAGTAAGAGGAAATGAAGTTTCTATCTCAGAGACCCCCTTTTTCCTCCAAACGCTTCTATCTTGACATTTTCTTCACCAGCCTTTTTTTTAGCTCAGTATAAGGTGACCAAGTATGTAGTTTTTCACAACACAAAATAACGTGACGAAATATATTTGTCGTGGGAAGGAGGTCTCTGAGATAGAAATAACTCATTTTCCTTCTACTACTCTTGTATCGATTCAAAATCATAAATATTTTTTATGTTATGTTGTAATCTTTTAATATAATAAAAATTTATTTAAAATAAAAAAATATTTTGCACAACACAACATATATTAAACACACATGTAAACTCCTAGATTGCCAAACGACATTCTAGCAAGTTCAGAGAGTACATATAAACTTAATTATAGTACTTATAAAGGACGGCACAGTTACATATAGTACTTATCGCTAAGGACAGCACAGATACTTATAAACTTAATTATGGTAGTATCTCTAAGGACGGCACATACAAATGGGGCCTTCACTACGTTCAACAGATTTCTGCACACCCTCTACCATAATCAACCCCGGGGAGTGCAAAAGTGCACATACCACGTGGTGTCATGGTGGAAGAGTATATTTTTTCTGTTGAATTTCGAGCAAAAGAGGTCGCGGACCCCCACTATATTAGAAAAATGGCATCATACCGCCACCATCAGCAATGTGTCTGTCACGGTAATTGAACTCAAGACTTTGAGTATGAGTCAGCCGCTTTAGTACTGGACTACAGACTCAACCTTATATATATATTTCAGAAAATTATTATAAAGTTATCAACCGAGAAATTCCAATAAGTGATCAGCATACATTTCTGATTTTGACTAAACATTATTATCCAGCATAAAATAAATCGCGAAATCTACAATTTTACACATTTCTGCACTGGTTAAAATACACTGCAGTCTCATCCTAGCCAGAATCCTATGTAGAGGAAACGAAATGACATGTTGAATCGATAAATTACAGACTTCTGCGGTCTGAACGATCGATAATGCATTCTGCAAGTGGTTTTTAGTCAAGCTGCCTACACGAAATCAATACAGAACATGGGTTTCTTATAAGTCCATACTGCGACATTTATTTATTTATTCCGAGGTCTTAAAATTATTATTGTTCGATACCAGGTGATTTTAACAATTTATCTCCTTTCCTCATCAATTACTGGACGATCAACGACGAAGAGAGACAAGCATTACGATAACACAGGCGAGCGGCCTGCAATATTACGCCAGCTCGAAGACAGTGTTATCTCCCTTCAAAATACAAGGAAGACAGAGCTATCTTTCTTCTCTTATTATAAATGTCTCAACAGTAGATATTTTGAATAATTCATTTTCGTATTTATACAAATAAAATTTTAATTTTTCCGCTTACTTTTTGATGACATTCATATAACTCTTTCATTGCTATCCTGGTGAGAATATACTTATCACCTTTTGCGAAAACTTTCGACCGCGTACTTTTTGACTGATCGGATCATAAAGGTTTATTTCTGCGATTTATATCGTTTACAATTAAATATTGACTCGCTTTCTGATATTTTCCATCGTCTTACCGAATACGGAATTGTTCATTAACTTGAAAATTTTTTTTCTCAAATTCGGTCTTAGCAGTAGCACGACGTTTGGTATTTAAATCAATATAATCTGCCATCAACCGAGATTGATTAAATTTTAACAGGCGGTGAACTTTTCTCAGAATTAGTCCAGCATCCACTGCTTGTTTTAAATTTTTGTTATGTATCACATAACTTCTTTTATTTAACAAAAAAGGAACTAGCTTATTAACAATCGAATTTTTTTGCTGTTGTCATTGCCTGTTGTTCAGGTGATAATAGACTGTAATCGATCATCATAGACTTTGCACAGAACGGATAATCGTTATGTAGATCATGTAACAAACTAGGATAATCGAGATCAACTTCAACAAAATAACCGATATCTTTTGGGAGATTGTTCTCAGTTTCTCTAAGAAATAAATTGATCTGGAGTTATCCAATGAAATCCACTGCACAGCATTGGCTCTGACATTGCATAACCATACAAATTATTAGATAAATAATATAATTTGATGGAAGAATTTTATCATAATTTTTCAGATATTCATTATTAGCTACCGCATATTTTTTGTTATAGCGCTAATTCCGCCTCTGATACCATTTTCAATAAATTAAACATATCAACATCTGTCAAGAGATCCAATTCTATCTTACTTGTTTTTAGCAGGCATCCCACGACAATCCTGGTGCAGAATAATACCAACAAGGGTCTAGTCCATAATCTTTATGACTTACTTTACGAAAACTTTCGAAAACATCTGCTAGTAATAATACATCTGTTTTGAAATATAAATAATGATAATCACCAAATGTTTTAAAGCTAAATTTATTCCAAATATCTTATGCATATTTGTACTCGCCATCTGCAATATTTTCATTTTTTAGCTGCGAGTAAAATTTATCTTTATCAGAAGAGAAGTTTTATCAAATCTGCTTCAGTTGTCGAGATTCTCATACGGAAATACACCTTTTTTGTCAGAGAGACGTAGGTTTCACCAAAGCAATATTTTAGATTATTAAAACTACTACAATCTTCTACAAGCACATGCAATGGCGCTGCCATAAATTGCAGACTGACAATGAAACATAAATTGCCAAGAGTGAATGACATGTACTTTTCAAAATTGTTTGGGATACATTTTATTGTATTATTTAATTTTAGTTTAGATTTAATTTCTTCATCACCAAAAGCTTCTACAATGATATGACAATCATAGCCATAAAAGTTATGTAAAACTACAGGAATAAAATCTGGCGCATGAAATTTTAAATTGCAATCGTTATGAGTTGCTTCGCGATATTTACCGGTTAGATGACAGTGATCGCGCACTTTTTGTGCAGGCAACAACTTCTTGCAGATATGACAATTAACTGCCTCATCAAAATCAAGTTGTAGTTTGGATGTTATTTTTATTGGAGCTGTTTTGGATAATCTGTTAAAAATTTTATTAACATCGTTTATTAAAGTTTTTAGTAACCACGGCTGGACTTTCAGATTCGCCATTTTACATCTGTATAACTTTACAGGGAATATGTTGTATATTTCTTGTACTTGATTTACTTGGATTAGTTTCTGAGCCGGCCACAGGAACAAGCAGACACTCAAAATCAGCATAAATGACAAACGGGATACTTAGCTTATGATTATAATTTTTAAAGTTTAATACTTTTTCTTTTTCTCCTGGCATGGTTATTCTTTGAACGTTAACACAGTATTTGAGATGCTCTTGCAGTTTTTCGTCTTTAGAAAAACCTTGTAAACAACTGTAACAGAAATATTTCCTATTTTTATTTTCATTATATTGTCTGCCAACTAGGCCGTTAAAGTTTTTTTATCCAGCTGTAATGTTCTTTATAAAATAATACTTTTATTGTATTTTGTGTAGCAGACGCTGAAATATATCTCGGGTAAACATTTTCTTTTCATCTAGCCCGAAAACATTTATTGAAATATCGTTTTATTTTTCAAACTTTGGTATCTGATTCTCTGCCACTGGAAAAGTTATTCCGTTAAAATTTAGATAATCTTTGTACGGCAAATATTTTTGAACTCGGTCGGAGTTACAATTTTGAGGATGTCTAGCAGACACAACTGCCCAATGATAACATTCGTTTTCATTGTTTTCGACATTTATACAACATTTTTTGTTTTTAATTTTTTGAGGGAGATCAACGTAAGAACTACCGCGAAGTGCGTTATATTTCATTGTGTGAAATAAAACTTCTTTTATCATTTCAAATTTCCAACCTGATCTTAATGCAGTAAATTCCTCCAATTTTTTTATTTATTTCTTGGTGTATTTCATCAGCAACGAGGAAATATTTGTTCCAGCTAATATTTTTCGTGATTTAGCCGTTAAATATGGTTTCGCAATCTCGTTTGTAAAATCTACATTATCAAAGATTATATCAATTACATATTTTTGAAGTGCATGTAACTTTGATAAAATAACATGATACTGCACTATTGGCTTGATACCTTTGTGAGATGCAAACTCTCGGATGCAGAAGATAAAATAAATTTGTAGAGTTAAAATTTGCTAAAATATTTTGATTATCAAATTTATAACTGTTATCATAACCAGAAAATGCAGTAGCAATTTTTTTCTTCTGCTTTTATAAGGCTCTTCTTAGCAATGTCTCGTAATTTTACCATTTGTATATAATATTTTATATATTTAATTTATTTTTTAAATTTTTAATTAGAGATATAAATGCTATAAAAAATAATGAAAGAAAATATATATATTGGTTTGACAGTAGAGGAACAAGAATAATATCACATACATCCGATTTATA
>JAECUM010019343.1:0-13612 GCA_016617855.1 Megalonaias nervosa | reverse complement strand
CTCTCTCTCTCTCTCTCTCTCTCTCTCTCTCTCTCTCTCTCTCATCCTTTTGCAATGTTCTAAAAAGGTTTAGAAATTTACTATTGATTGGCACTATGTAACCGTTATAGCCTTGAGGAGCTGGTCAACATGCATACATACTTACGTACATGCATACATATTTACGTACTGCATACATACTTACATACATGTATACATACTTACGTACATGCATATATACTTACGTACATTCATACATCCTTAACAATTTGATATATATGTAATTATGCAGAAAGGAATGACACCGCATGTTTAAACATATGTGTGTTTTGTTGATCTACCTTTATGGGATGCGTATGATTAGTGTTTGTTTACACAGTTCTATCATGGAAGGGACACACACGTAAACACTTACTTGCTGCTTTTCAGATATGAACGTCCTTTAATAGCTAGGTATAAGATAGGCATCTAAGAAGATACTGTGCTGAGTAGTTGGTGAAGTATAGATAGGTAAGAAGGGAGGGGGTTGGTCAGTTAAAGGGTATCTTCCAAAATTATTCGAGAATTGCACCTTTCACAATGTTTGGATAGTGTATAGTGTGCTTAATTAAGTCAGCTGTGCTTGATTAGCTAGCAGTTGTTTTTTCCCATTTTCTTGTTTACTTTTAAAACAGGAACATTGTGATTAATAATTCTTACAAAAGGAAATTAGATTCCCCAGTAAACAATATATATCCATGATAAACTTTCGAAACAATATTTCAAAAGGCTTTCCCACAGTCACGGTATCAAAGCACTTTTATGGTTGCGAAAAGTCAAATTATTTTTCTCTGTAACACCGTTTCCGTGTATGCCAACATGCCATAAAATAAACCTAAATGATTTGTGAGGCGCTACTGACTATCTGGATGGCTGTAACCATGACAAGGGTGTCACATTTGGTAAGTGTCGGTCGTTTGGTGACCTTGAATATGATAGACTGAGGTCATTGTTTCGATTAAAGGATAACAGAGTATGACACGTGTGTGCGGGGGTGTGGTGGGGAAGGGGACTTTTATTAACTTGCAGTTCGTATGCTGAAAGAAGCTGGCGAACATGTTGCTGTCGTCATTATTGTTACATTACCGCTTTAGCTAGTAAAGAAGAGAACGTTTTATTCATTAATTCTTGACAAAAGTGAATTTGGTCAATGCCAAAACGCACTCTGCCTGATTACTCTTTCAAAACGACCTACCTCTTCCTGTAGCTTCATCTTAAATCGGCGGAAATAGTAATACTTCTCGTTTTTATTATCCATGCAAAGATTGGCATATTTATCCTCGGCTTCGAATCCAAAACTTTCAATTTCCTTCTTTTCATTCAGTAGAAGAATGGTTGCAGTTTTCAATGACATCAGATTACTTTTCCCGCCATTCCAGGCCTGGGGTGCAGAAATTTTTGTTGGATCGTTAGCAAAGTCGTGCTTGAATTGGAACGCGTACCCTGAATATGCTGTCCCAAAATCGATGGCAACCACAAGTAAAGCGTCTGCCCCTCGTCTAGCCATCTTTCTGTTATAATGGTATTGAACATGAATTTAACGAGTTCTAATATTTATCTATCTATCTATCAATCAATCTATCTCTCTATCTATGTCTCTTTGTTATAATTTCATTGCATAATATTCTATAAATATAAGTTATTTTGGGTTTTTTGTTGTTTATGTTGTTGATGTTCTTGTTTTAAGGGAAATATAACACATTACTGTCAATGTTATGCAGAGGAAACTGGATTATTTGTTTTTCATTATTAGAAAACATCTTTAAACAAATTGGCAGTTATTGTATAGTTGACCCAAATACTATACCATTTCGCGTATGGTTGTCACGTCGGCAAATTATGTACCAAGCTTAGTAAAATTCTTCCCAGCGGTTTAGGAGGAGCTCGAGTTGGACCGGCGATGGGAGGGAAACCCAATATATCGCTCTAACGTGTTGGGAAAATTAAACGTTTGTATAATACAACAAACCACAACGGCAGTTTGCGACATATACTTTCTGGAGTAAAAACAAATCTCAATTTGGTTTAACTACATGAATTTATCAATTTATCATGCTTTGTCTCGTATCAGATCACCTGAGAACCGTCTCGACGTTTTTTTTTTTTTTTTAAAATAAGTACTGTCTATCGACATGTTTCAGATTGGAGCATCTATTTCAATACATGGTTTTGAAGAAACTATTGAAAAAGTGACAATTTAGAACAAAGTGTTTCATTAAACCTTCCGAAGGCGGTAAAGAAGAACATATTGATTTTTCTACTAAAATTCGCTTTAATTTTGCCCTGATAATAGCTTCACATCATCGACACGTTTTATAATAACATTGTTTAATGAAAACGGTAAATGTTTAGCGCTCCATTGCCCATAACCTGTTTAATTTCGAGAGAGAGAGAGAGAGAGAGAGAGAGAGAGTCGATTTCATCATAGCTGTCACAGTCAAATTGAAACTAGTAACTTTAACAAACATGTGTAATCGAAAAGCGCCCATGTACATTTTCAAGTATAATCAATAAAACAGAACAAACCCACAAACTTTATTTACGTATCAACCGAATAATTTACTTCCTCCTTAACCTTATTTTGACAAATGAAATATATTTGATTTATCCAACTTCAAATGAATATATTATCTACGATTACTCAATGCTGGATCGTCGATTAAAGATAAACTTACCGAATAATGAACGCGAAGATGAAACAATTGGAAATTGTTGCTTTTGTCCTTAAATACTTGCGTTACCAAAAGAATGGTCACTTCCTTGCACTACGTCTCTTGTAGAACTTGAGAGATATTGTCTGAGTTGTCGTTCTTGATTATTCATGCACGACGACGCAAGAAAGTCAATACCACGTGGGTTAGTTTGTTGTTTTCTAAAGTATCAAACTGCAAACTTAATCCTTATGGTACGGGAGATACATGTATTTCTGGTATAAAACTTAAGCCGATGTATGGAAGAAAAAAAGCTTTTTGTTAACGTGTCTTTATCATAACCAGCGATCTCTCTTTTTTTCTTCTATCCACTGGATTAGCAATAGGAAATTTAATACTGATGCCAAGAGGGAAAATACAGTGATGGGTGCAAACGTTGATTTGTAGGAACACCTTAATGTTTTGTAGCTAGCTGTTCAGAAACAGCGAGGTAACCTGCATAGGGAAATAATTGTGCCTTGAACTTTTGCAAATTCATGACTAAAAATAACAAGACAAGTGCATGCTGGTATTGGTACTACTAACAATTTCAGTGTGATATAAAATATAGGCAATTTTCTTTTAAGATAATTTTATTCCGTTTGGTTCTGAAGAAACAATACACAGAGGTTTTCATCATTATTACCAGAAAATATATACTTGTCAATTGTATTCCGGTAGGATGATTTCCTTTCGATCTTAATCGGACTTCGTTACATGTGACGCTGTCTTCCAAGCATTTACGCTTGATTTTCTTTACTTGTAGTCACCTAAGTAGCAACGGGTTTCGACGTTACAGTTGTCGTTTTCTAAGATCTTCCGTAATCCATTATCTACAATCTGTTGCTGTAATATTGAATATTTCATTTCTTCAGTTTTACCTTAAGTTATTCAGTTCAGCAATGTCATGTCGAGACTTGAATTCTTCTTACGTTCGCTGCCTTTGCCAGTGTCCTACTTCTCTGCCTTTTCCTGGCTATTGTATTCACTTTTAAACTCACTGGCACGAAAAAACTCATTGAACATCTGACCACTAATCTTTTCTTCAATCGATAGTAAATCCTTGAAATGTATAGCGAATATATTTTCAACATTGACACGAAATAACTTTTCGAACGTTAACGTCCAACCTTTGTATTAATCTGTGATATAATCTCTTATTTATAAAGGGGCATTTTATTCAATATTGCGACAAAACAACTCTTTGTACTGTAAAATATTATAGCTAAATTTTCTTCAGTATTGGCACTTAGCAATCACGAATCGAATGTCCAGAAAGTGTCACTGCCTTTTAGGAACGTTATGAACTGAAACTTGAACGCACTAGAATGCCGCAAAAAATGATGAAGTCCAACAGTATCAACACCAATGCAAGATTTTATTTAAACAATTTATTTTCTCAAACAAAAACTTGTTATAAAGCGATTTTGTTTCGATTGAAATTGCAGAGAATAAATTTATATTTTTTTCCATGTTTACACTCAACAGTTATTTTCTGTATGGTATTCTAGCCCTCAGTTTTATGTGTTTTATTTGTTTTATTTGTATCTGAATACGTCTTGCATGTCATTTTAGCCATCATTTAGTTAATAGCTTTGATTGCCTACGAGCACTTAGTAACTTTAAGTACATATTAGGTCGTAACATTTACTGCCAATTAGTTAGAAACTTTTAGTTTCCATAGCAAGAACCCTCATTGTCATCTCCCAAGAGAAGTATAGAATCTAACGCATTGCGTTAAAAACAAGCATCCGAAAGAGATAAATGAAGTCAACGCACTAGAAGTTGCAAAGACAAAACCTGCAATTTTATATGCAGAGAAAATTCCCAAAGGGAACATACAACAACTCTAGTTTAAAGACAAATACGATTTTTAAAACTTACTATCCCATGTAGCATATTCTTAAACTAGAGAGTAAATTGAAGAAAGATTATTTATTTTTATACGAGTTTGGAGATACATTGTTGGGAAGAATGGATGATGTGCTTGTGATGGACCTTGACGCCATCAACAAGGATCTAGAGCAAATGGAAGCCGATATGCAAGAAAATAAAAAGCAAAACAAGATATAAAAGAAAATGTCCCTCTCTATATCAAATTTTCTATTGATTTCTGGCGTAGGCTCTATCATTTACAAATCTAAAGAATGATCAAAAGATGCAGTTGTAAACTCATGTTGCACAGTCGGTAAATAATGATAATATAGAGCCCGCAGAATACAAAGAAATTAGACATCACATCAAGAACTATTGCGTACTCTACATTATACAAACAAATCAAACATCATATGAACAAATATTGCGTACCCTACTGTTATATATATATATATATATATATATATATATATATATATATATATATATATATATATATATATATATATATATATATATAATCATTCATAATTATAGTTCGTAAGGGTTGTTTAATTAATAATATTCCAACGACTCCAACCGTGAAAATTGCAATTTTGATCCAATTGTGTATACGCTGTGAATAAAGTTGATGAACGAGCGTAGTGATGCATATGTTGCCATTACTACAAAAATCAAGTTGACTATTCAGATATATTGGTATTTTGTTAGTAAATTTAGTTTTATTAAATAAGTACGGAAATTAAGTTATCAACTTTGCTTGAAACACTTCTCTCTATCTTAATCCGCAAAAACCGAGCTATTCATCAGTTGACCCAATATTAGCTTATATCAGCTTTTTTGGCATTTAAAACAAAATTATCATTTGTGTAAGTTGTGCAATGGTTGGGATCACGAATATCAACCGGAAGAGTGTAAGATCGACTCCCGCCGTCGTCCGATACGATTTTTAAATGCGAATTTTTCGTTTTGAATTAACGCTATTGTTTTGAGTAATTTTAAAGTGTTTTCAATTATATCTGTAACGAATTAAATTGAGGAGTCATTTTAACAACATAAATAATTATGGTGGAATGCTTGCTGTTTGCTGTTCCTGGCATTCCGTAGGAGGGAGGGAAAATTAACCTGTGCCTATACGTCCGTCCTTTCCGTCTGTCCCACATTCGTTTCCGCACAATTCCCATAGTTATGACTGAATTTTAACTAGATCTTGAATGCGGCTAGATATTGATGAGATTATGGACAAATTCGACTGTCAGTGTTCTACGTCATCGTTTAGCAAAGTTGTACCCTCTGAATTTCGGACACATCAACTTTGGTTTCCGCACAGCAACTCCCTTTGTTGTTGTTTGATCTCAGCCATATTTGGAAATGCAGCTTGATACTAATGGAGCTTTTGATAAGTTTGATTTTCAGTTTGCTGCGTCATTGTTTATCGGTAAAATGCTGACGGCTTCCAGACCCACCAACTTACAATAACTCCATTATTATTATTACTATTATCATTGAATATCACCACAATTTGCTCTACATTTAGACATTTATGAGATCTTGGCTGAGTTTAATGCTCAGCTTTCTTCATCATCGTTCAGCCAACTGATAAATCTTAATTTTCAGACCCATCCACCTTCCTTGATCAATCCATTTTTTCCGTATTGCACAATCAAAATGGACCATGCGAATGAGTTCACTGCCGTCCGCGTGTCGATATTCTTTGACACACCAAATCGTACTTGTAAGCGGATTGGTCCTTATATATACAAAGAGTGTATGCACAGATAGTCAGCAATTGGCTTTGACCTTTTGACCTTTTCCGAGTTCTGCAACCAAACGATTGTGCAGTGACTGGTTTAATAGTGGATTGGTTTCTTCCAAGGGATTTCAAAGCTACACGTATTCGAATTTAGCTTATTAAAAAGTTTCATGCCCCTTGTGTATCAAGTGGTTTATTTTAAAGTATTGGTAATAGTTTTGATAATCTGGACAAAGCACAAACCAGAGAAGGGAGCGAAATGTAACTCAAACAAACTGATTCCATGAATGTATTGAAAATTATCTCCCTTGCATTACTAATCGTTGTTTAACAAGCATCTTGAACAAATAAATAGTATCCTTACGGGTGTTGTTTCCTTTGACGTTATTCAAGCAGCTTAAAGTCCTCTATGCCAGAACACGCTAAAATGTTACTTCCAGAGTGGAAACTAACGCCCCAGAGAGTTCGCGATTGACCTTTGAGCGAGTTGATGAGCAGAATATGGGCCAGAACTCGAATCCTTGACTTGCAAATATGGCTGAATTCATCACATACTGATCGGTCTATAGCGTTTGAATACAATTATGAGGAATAATAATGTGAAGACGCACTATTTTTGTGACCTTGCGGACAGGAGTCAGACTTAAATCTTACAATTTTAATTACATAAAACTAATCTCTTACATATACATCAAATTCAGGTACTGAATATTTTCCTTACCATTTTCTGCTATGCGGTCTCCTTAGGTAATCATGTCTTGCATGTCAGTGGGTTTTTTTTTCCTTTCGTGGTTTTTTGACTTTCTAATCCTGACAATCTCCAGTTCGTCTCTAGATCCAGTTCTTAACAGGTGGAACCAAATTTCGGATGAGAGAAAACTCCGTTTAATTAACTTGAAAGTCAATTTATGGTTGATTGTGAAAAGTATTATCTTCTTATAATTAAATACAAAGATTGTCGATTTTATTTCCATTCATTCGCATAAAGAGACAATTCTCTGGACAAAATCTGAGGTCAATTAGTATTTGAAAAATGATCTCTGAGTTGCTTGACTCTTCTATAGCAAGTGACAAGTTTAACTTGTCGTCTGTGAGAGAACTATACAAGAGCTTCACAAAACGCTAATATTTTATGTATTTATCATCTAAACCTATCTTTCGGGAGCAATCTAACAAGTTTTAAAAAAATCCTAAATCGTAACATTTTAGGAGAAAACGGCCTACAAGTGTTTGTCTCTTTTTTAAAACATTTTCCACTCATCAGAAACGAATCTAACGCTATCTTATGAAATATTTTTCAATTTACTCTGCAATAAATTTGAGGAGGTGATTATAAAGATAGCAGTTTATATATATATATATGTATATATATATATATATATATATATATATATATATATATATAGGTGTATATATATATATATATATATATATTGCTTGAGGCTGGGCGATGTTTCATTTCCTTATAATTATTTGTGTATATTCTGTCATGTGAATGGTAGCTGAGAGATCATCTTGTCGTTTTGCAAGATCAGTTAGAGAAATCTGTCAGTTCGTTTACTCCTTTTAATATCTGCGTTCATACTCCTAGCAGTCTGTTACACCTGACGGTGCATAAATCTGAATGGTTTACAAATTGGGGCAATATATAGTTCGACGATGTAGTACATGTCAAAGCAAATATGATTTTAATTATATATATGCTGGGAAAATATCTGCTTAATTCCTTTAAATCCACACTGGTGCAGATACAGCATATTCTTGGGTTATTGATGATCATTGTAATAATATTCGAATAAAAAGACAGTTGTTTTACACATGTAATAGCACAATACGCTGAGCCCTTTTTTAACATCACTCAGTCATCTTGAACAATTGATTGTAGTGCAGATATAGCATGATCTTACGTTACTAATGAGCGTCGTAATGATATTCGAATCAAACGGACAGTTGTTTTACACATGTAAGAGCACAATATGCTCAGCCTTTCGTTCTAACATCACTCAGTCATCTTGAAAGCCGTTACAAAAGGAATTTCACTGTCTTTCTCCATCGCCACGACTCTCATCTCTGTGTCACCAAATACAAATACAGCCACCACAATACGCTCCTCCTTGGTTGGGTTCGGTATGGTGATATTCAGGTCGCCAAGAAACTGACATCCGGGGTCTGTGATAAACTTTGGTTCCTTTTCTTGTGACGTGTACACCGCCAGATTGACTTCTCTTTGGAACTCAACAATAGTATTGTACACTTCTGTAACTTTATGGCCCCTTTCAACTTATGTGTCCATTGTGATAAATGTTTTAAAAACACACTGACATCTGGCTACTCCATTGATTATAACTTTCTTGCTCTCGAGATGTTTTCTCCCATCAAACTTCGGTGTGATTTCTACGCCGTACGTTGAATGCAATACCCTAGATTGGATCGTTTCCGTGTTCCGTCCAAATATCACGGCTCCATTCATAACCGAGATACCGGCATCTTTCGGGATAATCACCTTTAATCCGTTTTTGTCATGAAATTCCCCATGCATTACATCTTGAACGAAAGGAGACTCAGAAAAACCGCCCACCATTAGGATTAGAGTGACCTCCCTTCCCGCACCTTGTGACAGCATGGACTCAACATGGCGGATGATGTTATCGGTTACTTTGCGGAACAGACTCCGCATCAGATCCGGATGAATTCGCATTTTGTCGCTCATTATGGTCACATTGGAGCTATGTACGGATTCGGTCACGCAGATTTTGTAGTCGTTGCCAGTCATTTCTCGACATATTTCATTCAAGGACGGTGGAACTTGAATAAAGATAAAAATATTTGGCATAAGATTGATTTTGTTGTTGACATGCTTTGTTATGTTATGTATAAGGACAAATATTTTTATAAATTCTAAGAAAGTATTTTAAAATCCGTCCCTGATCTTTTTTAAAAATGCAGTTTGACTGACGAAAATGGTTATTTTATATTTACCTGGCAATATCAAACCAGTACATTAATTAAGACATTCAGATCATTCATCTTCATATAATTTTCTAATATATGGTAGAATTCAAGCTTGCTCGTCTTTAAGAGATTTATTTTTTTATCTCCTTCTTTTTTAACATATATTTCTTTTTATAGCATATATACAAGTAACGTAATCCATTTACGACTAAGCTCTAAGTACAAGTAAAAATGTTTGCTATTTCAAATCATAAATAAATATTTAAACATTTTCCCATAGTTGTATTTACTTTCAAAAATATTTATATCACGGTACATTTAGATTTATCTTGTCCTTGGTTTCCAGGCTGAGATTCCTCTTGGCCGACTCAAATTCTCTGAACAAATCAAGGTAATCGTACACTTGTGTTTTCATGAATTTGTGCTTCACGAGGCCGCTTAGTATACTGACCAAAAGTTGAAGAAAGGTCATGTCCACCGCTGTCCCTCCCCATGGACCACCGCTGGCTTTGCATACCTTCTTTAGGCCCCCGCCCTGAAGTTTCTCATGTATTGTCATATCCGCAGTGCCGCCTTAGATTTGTACAAATGCAAATACTGTATTGTAGTTATACATGATGAGGATTTAATTTGACTGTATTAATGGAGAATGAAAACGGTGCAAATATTAAAACGGCTGATGGTATGCTGACATATTCACATAAAAAGAACTGGTTTAATTTTTAGACAGGATTAAGCTATAATTATTCCTCTCCAAATACTGCATATAGGATATAACTACCACGATCTGGTATCGTCTTTATACAGTGCTTTACAATTCTTTGCAAAAGTACAATTGAATTGATTTATAACTAATCCCCAAAGACTAGTAAAGAATGCAAGCCATGAAAAAAGTACTATGGTTATTCCATATTTTGACGTAAATCAGTACTTCGCCATAATCGGAATTCACAAAATCTGAGCTCGTTTATAATTTGATTTTCGCTGTTGTGTGGGAACAGTAATTTTTAGGAAGCAAACTTTGTCCAAAATATCTAGCATTACGTGTTACAATAAGTTACATACGAACTCTTGCTTGTGTTAAAGGAGAGCATTAATAGTGGTAATAAATGTGTGCGTTTTCCTTTCACTAAAGATGCAACGTATCTTGAATATTCTTGATGGACAGCTTTAAAATGTTAAAAAAGCGGACAGCGCATTACTATGATTCGACGATATCAGAAACATTTATTGCACTTAACATCCACAAAATACATTGATTTTTGTGAGCATCGTCTCTTACATATGTCGTGAAACTTTCAAAAAATATACTTTGTTTGTTTCTGTGAAGGAGAAGACAAGAAAATTGTTTGCAATCTGGATGTGGTGTGCTGGTGAAATTATCGTTTTGAGGAGCGTTGAAAAAGATAATTAGCATACGGTTCGATGTCATATTAGTTACCATACCTCCAAGATCCACAACCATGTACTTGGTCCCGGGAGGTGGGGTAGAAAACTGTACAGCTCCACCCTGACTGCTGAATTTGTCAACTGGAAGATATTGACAGAAAATTGATGCATCTTCCGGTTCCAGAGCTATGCATAGTTAATTGGATGGAATCCCGGCCTGTTTATAAAATGGAAGGTGGTGCGACATCTAAATATTTATATCTGACAATCATTATGAACATTAAGGAATCGAAATGTCTCGAAAGGCACATGCAAAATAAGTTCAGTTTTTTCGTATACCATCATATTTGGCAGCAAGGAATAGTGTACGCATTAACACGCTCTAAATTAAACAAAACAACATGTCAAATGTATCGCATGTGGAAAGATTCTTTGTGACATTGTTCCGAGTAAGTTTTCAACAGCTATTCTGTCAGGACCTTAGTATCTTTTCCGCTGCCTCCGTCATGAACTGTTTGGCGGCATCACTCCAGATTGCAGGAACAGTTAGCACCCAATGGATCTCCTTGTCCTTAACCCCTGTACCTTGCTTCTCTAATATCTGGGTCAGGTGCTTTTTCAAGCTTTTTATTGACAGGGAGAATACGTCAATGGCGGCCATCTTCTTACCCGTTTCGCCTTCTCTCATGGAGGATTTCTTCAACCCCTTAAATATCAAAGGAGAAATATCTCACATGAGATACGCATAGACCATGATGTAGATTGTGATGATTTCTTTAATGTGAGATATGTCTCTTTTATTTGCACACAGTGTTCTTTTCAAAGAACTTCGATTAGTTGAGGGAGCTACGTGAGAAATTGTTGTGTATCTCTATATTGTGTTTGAATTTTGGTCCATGAAAGAAATTCTGTTTTAGAAGAAGCTATAAATAGATTGTTAGCTAGTTTTAAACGCAGCCTTGATACTGAATCTGTTTATAAGTTTGGAGTAATTTTCTGATGGATGGTGGATGGTTGAGTATTGCAACATAGGTCAGGTGGGTTGTATGTCGATATGTTGATGAATTTTGGAGTTGTGGAGATATATATATATATATATATATATATATATATATATATATATATATATATATATATATATATATATACTGCTGCTGCCTATATATATACTAACATATATAAATAAGAGATTAGAAACAATTATTCTATTCCTATTTCCTGTTCTTTCTGCAGATGTATTTAATGGTTTGTTTAGATTTATTTGAGATGAATCATTTATTCAAATTATTTTCTGGATTTACGAAGTGCTCACATGACTGTCTGCACTAAAGCATAATTTTGATATTATCATGAATTCATTCAAAGAGATTCTGGACAATGCCCTGGTGATAAATTAAAGAATGTTGGCACATCAGCACATTCAAGAATAATGATACATCAGCACATTCAAAACCTGGATTTTATTCGGAACACTATTCTTTTGGACCAGTAATAGACCTTGTAGGATTTATTTTGGATTTAATTCATAATACTCTAAGTTCCTCTTAAATTTTTATTTTATAACTTAGAGAATTAAATTATTTGTTAACTTTAACAAAACCTGGTGGTATTGCTTCCTTCTGTTACTTGGTTTAAGACTACATAGTCATGATAAAACGAAGTGACATTTTCAAAAAGAAAACGATCACGAGAACATTATAAGAAATCCTTGCATTATTTTCTTCGGTGTAATTTATCGATGTTCGTGTATATCAAGGCCTTTGTACCTTTTGTCTAATCTATTCTTTCTCCGAATAGAGTCAGTACATTATCTACAATGTTTCCTTTATCAATTAAAATTGATTTTAAAATGAGTTTACTCAGTTAAGCGCACAAATTTAATGTATACATATTCTCTTTATATATATATATATATATATATATATATATATATATATATATATATATATATATATATATGCTCTCTCTCTCTCTCTCTCTCTCTCTCTCTCTCTCTCTCTCTCAGCGTTCTTCATGCTCCTAACAAATTTTAGGACTCCTCAACTGATTGGCACCATTTAACTATTTTGTACTGAGCTGTTAAACATGCATACATACATACATACATACATACATACATACATACATACATACATAAGTAGTATATGGGGTTACCGTAGCGTCAATGGGAATTAGCATTACAGACCCCCCCTGGGCCTGTATAGCGTCAGGAAATAAAATCTCACCCTGGGCCTGTATAGCGTCAATGGAAATTGGGTAGAGGGACTAGCACACCCTGGGCCTGTATAGCGTCAATGGAAATTTTGTATAGCGACTAGTATACTGTGGGTTTGTATAGCGATAAGCGACAGGTGGCATGACGTCACACTGGTAACAATGTAGAAAAAAGAGAAGTACTGTGACGTCAGGCTACCTGAGAGAGGGCTATAGACAAACACGAATCAAGAGCGTTCGTGTTTTTTAGTAGAGGAAGGGTTTTATATATTCGTTTAGGGTGGAGACCAAATGAAAATTAAGATCTTTTCGAGGCATTGGAAGTGGCCTGAAAAGGGCCGTTGTTTGTTATGTGATGTTAACACCATTCCGTTAACATACAGGACATCGCATAGGTCTTCTTTTCTTCCTCAAATTTCTCAAAGTTTGTCTTAAACTGTGTCTCACTTCTGGTCCGTAGATGAGAGTCCGCTTAAGACAGCCTTGTCTTTCCACATAACATCTTCTTTTCCAAAGAGTGGCACCGGTGATCCGGATGACAGTCCATTTTGTTTTCATATACATGGGTAAGTCTGTACGGAACAGCATTGAGGATACCAAAGTAGAGGATTCTACGTCGATCAACATCTTCTCTGTGACGAGAACAGGTGAAGGGAATGAAGTGAACCGCGTTTATTTATAGTGGAAGACCGGATCGAAACGGATTGAAAGGGTTCACCAA
>JAECUM010019341.1:0-12528 GCA_016617855.1 Megalonaias nervosa | reverse complement strand
GCTAGTGCTTATATACACACACTGTAGCACATGGCTTCCTCGAAAGTATGTCTGAAGGGCAGTCCTTTTCACAAGAAAAATGCAATGATAAGGATTAATTGTTAATTAGTCACACTGGCCTTATGCTTTAACCTTTAGCTATTATGCAGTTCAGCCACAGATGACCAGAATATGAAAATGGGGGCTTTTCCTGGGAAAAATAAGGTGTCTCACAGGGAGAAATGGCGCGTCCCATGGGTGTTCGCACATGTGGGCAAGGGGGTGGGGGCAGTAGTCGCCTCCCCTAATATTACCTTTAAACATGTTTTGGTCTGCATCCACAAGATTTCATGGCTGACCACTACGTGCCCCCCCCCCAAAAAAAAATAAAAAGTTTGTGCGGGCGCCTCTGGCGCGTCCATTGAGAATTTCACCCTTATTGGACCTGGAAGATCGGTCAATATTTATTGAAACCGGCGCTTCAAAAATGCAGCGTAAAAACCTCCATATTTTCTGTCTCAATCTCACTATTTTATTTGTTATTCTCCCTACTTGGCTTTTTGAAATAATGACAGGTATGCCGAACTCCAATTTCCACAAGCCCAAAATTTCCCTTTTTAATATTGTCACACAACGTTGCAATAGGTACAATTCGAATATAAATTTAATAAGAATGAATTACACTTGAGCACTATTCCTATAACTGAAATGATTCTAATTTGCATGCTATACATGCAGTAAAATCCGACTTCAAAGAAACAATGCCGCTGTTCACAAACTTGTCAAAAGTATAATACTTAGCGGCTTAAACATTCTCATTCAAGGCAATAATATGTAATAACTTTTGTTCTTGTATATGCATATATCATCTCTTTGATTTACCTATAAGGGGTTGTTCCACTTCCTGATCCTACCTATGCAAATCAGCACAACGGATTCACCCACTGCAACGTTCAACACATCGCACTAGCTATTGTTGATGTGAAACTTGGATTTAATACCTGACATTTTTCCTTAAATCGCCGCTGTTTAAACAGCCCAAGGGATAGTTTTATATCAGTTCCAATCATTACAGATTACCGTTTATACTTACTACATGTAATTGGCTTAGACTTAAAGTGTTTTTTAAAAAATTTTTAAAAATACTGAAAATTGTGTTTTTTCGAAACACGATCGTGTCAGGGGGTTTGGGAGTACAAAATCGTATTTTTAGCAAAGCTTCCATTTGATTAAAATCAGATCATGTAGGACAGTGGTAATCTGATTTAGACTGCGCCGTGATATGGCATGTATGTCAACATCTTGAACGTACATTTACTCGTTTCATCAGCGTAGTCAAATTTTCATCAGGCAAACTATTTTCTTTCGAAAAGCCCGACGGGCACCTCACTTAGAATACAAGACGGTCCCGAACTAAAATTTGAGGGGCCCGGGCGTCGGGCTATCGGATATTTGAGCTCCGCCCAAATTTCTGTCCCTCTTATTGGGCTCCAAAGGCGGTGCGTACCACAGGTGACAGATTATTTACTGTGCCACACTGGGGCTAACCAAACAAAACATCCAGTAGTGTGAGACCTGGTCTCAGAAGGATCGGATATAATTAAACCACTGTCTCGGATGAGGAAATTTGTTTGTGTCATGGAAATTAGCCGCGATTTCTCTTCAATTAATCCAGTAGCGACAACCAGACACTATCCAATCTGTCACGATTTGTATTTGCCAGAATAATTCAAGGTTGGCTGGAGAACCAAGAAGTGTTAACGAACTTATTTCGTGGAGTTTTGCTGAAAAGCTCACTTCGATAATTTACGTTGTGCAAAGCAGTTTGTGGAGACACCTATTAAAGATTTCCCACACAGATCTCTAAATTCATTAAGAGGGTAGTTCGATAGGGTTGTTCAGCCAGCTATAATTATCGTATGATATTATTTACCCGCTAGGCATTGCGCCATCCGCCATATTGTTTTCTGACAAACATAGATACAGTCCTCAGTAAACCTTCTCGTTGTTTTCATCGTATTCTAAGCGATAACATTTGTTTTCACGTTTAAATAATGGTTGTAAAACACTGTTGTTATGGTATTTGCCGTAGTGACTCTAGATATGTCAATAAAGATTACATGAAGAGAGTTAGTTTCATTCCATTCCCAAACGCAGACAAAGGTCTTGACAGGTGTCGTCGATGGGTTAGAGCTTGCAGAAGGGAAAACTTTGACGTTGAAAAAGTCACAAAGGACACTTTTATTTGTACTTTTCACTTCCTTGGTGGGCATGGACCCAGCGAGCAGCATTCCGACCCTATGCCTGCGACTTTAACGCTTATACAGGTAAGTGTTGATATATGTATACATGTCGGTAACACATACCAAGGCTACTGCACATACCGTTTCCTTGGAAACGTGCAATAAATAACCTTGTCATATTGAAACTCTGCATGTGAATATGAATGTGCTATTAAGACGTTTGTCCTATGATAAAACTATCCTGCAATGTGGGTGAGTATATTCTAGTGTGTATACTATTTACATCATTTGTTTAACTATGTTTAATTGGAACATTTTGACATGTACATAATTACATTCCGAATAGACACAGTTAATATAAGAAAATTGTGATACCGGACTAAGTTTCCATTTGTCCATTCATTTTTCTTACCATCAGTTTTTATGACTCCATCTTAATTGCTTCATGGAATTCACAAAACTTTGTAGTTATCATGATGATGTAATAACCTTGTGCATTAGGAGTATCACATGCATTATTGGATCCCACACTGATCTGTGTGTGTGTGTGTGTGTGTGTGTGTGTGTGTGTGTGTACTTGAGAATAAGGTTTAGTATACAAAAACTTGCCCTCAGCATGCACCACCCACCCTCTCCCCTTTCTGATCCCATTCCTTCTTTTACTGATTTGTTATTCTTTACAGATTCGACTTTTCTGCAACAAGAGAAAACCACCCAAAGAGAGAGACATAAACAGTTCGACTAAGAAGCAGCTGAAATTGGACACACAGGATGTAGCACATGCACTGCTTGATTTGGCTTGTAGCCGAGGGATGCCTCTTGCAGATGTGGACTCTCCAAGACAACTGGATACCATCCCACTTATGACGAGCTCTTATGATAACGACAGCACATGCGACAGTGTCATTGTGAGTGAAATGCGATGTACACAAGACGTTGGATGGCAGACAATGATATCCAAGGATACGCATGATGTTAGTTTAAGATTAGGGAACAAGTTGTTACAAAATGAGAACAAGCTGCTGAAATCGGAGCTTCATTTATTACAAAAAAAGTGCATAAAAAAAAAGAAATAGAAATACCCGAAAAAATGCAGCAGCATATTTGCCATACCCACTTGGACATATCAGATGTTGAATATCATAATCAGAAATGTAAATTTTATACAGGCTCCATATGGGTCCACTTCGTGACATTGTGGAGCTTTATAAGCCCTGCTGTCGAACATTTGAAATATTGGTACAGCAAAGGCAGCAAATCAAAAGTCAGTTCTGGTGTAAATTGTCGCCTGACACCTAAAAATGCCTTACTAATGACATTGATGCGTCTTAAACTTGGGCTTCTTTATCAGGACCTAGCCTATAGATTTGGTGTTAGCAAGGGTACTGTGTCAAATATTGTAACAACATGGGTCCCGTTTTTGTACACCCAGTTTTTAACCTTGAAGGATATCATGTTTGCAGAGAGATGCCGTGTGAAGGAAAAAATACCCAGATCCTTTAAAAAATACAAGAATATTAGATGTATAATTGATTGCACAGAATTGTTTGTTCAGCGATCAAGCAATGTTCAAAGACAAGGAAACCTCTATTCCAGCTATAAAGCCCATTCAACTTACAAAGTACTCATAGCTGTTGCCCCCAAAGGTGCAATAATGTATGTAAGCAGTGTTTTTGAAGGGTCCATTTCTGGCAAGGAAATTGTACTTGTATCTGGATTCTTAAAATATTTGAACCCTGGAGATGTTGTGATGGCAGATAGGGGCTTCAGTATCAAGAACATTTTTAATGAGATTCAAGTTGAACTTATCATTCCTCCCTTTCTTAGGGACAGGAACGTTTTCACTGCACAAGAGGAGGCACTAATCAAAGATGTGGCTAAACATCGAATTCATGTGGAACGAGCAATCGAAAGAGTGAAAAACTTTCATTTATTACACAAGACCATGCCACCAAGCCTGGAACCAATAATAACTCAAACTGTGTATTTGTTGTCTTGTAAATTTCCAGGAACCTCTTGTTAAATGATTATCTGCAAATGACCTTCCAATAATTTATATAGGCAGCCATGAATGAGAAATGAAAAATCATTGCAGAAGTTGATTTTTGTACAATTTAATTTTATTGGCATATAAATCACAATAGAAAATACATTGTCTAAAATACACTTGTTAATTATAAAGAGCATACAACATTTTAGAACATGCAGCTTTTATGAAAACACACAATAATGATACTTTGAAAACAAAAATATAGTCTTAATCACATTTCAGCCTGTTACATCCACACACTACATATCAATGTAAATATTATCTTGTACCTCATTAACATTTTCCCACAAATACATACGTATTTGAAATTTGTATTAGTCGTCTTGTACAATATTAAATTGATTGATTCATTATCTTTCTCTTGCTGTCAAGATTCTTCATAATGAAATGAATTATCTGCAGTCCTGATTATTTATCACAAACTCTTCGGCATCAGCCTTCTTGGAATTCTCATTTCAAAGAATTCTGGACATAACCATTTGTGATAGAATGAAATTAGCTTTTCCGAAAGTGATCCCTAAAAATCTGGGTCAAACTGTACTCTTATATTTTCAAAATGTATATCAGACCATACCACAAGGTCACACTGTTTAAGTCCCATTATACCAAGTTGTGTTTGAATTTGTAATATGTGTGATTTTTTTTCTTAACTCAATATGTCCATTGGATCTTCGCATACAGAAACCACTTTGTTGCTTCTTGGTTAATTGTTCATCAAACTTCCTAATATCTTTTCCCTGAAGAATCTGTGGACATTTTTTTTTCAAGCAGTCCATACTTATTTTCTTCTCCAGGATCTAAAACTAATCTATCAGGACTACAAGCAAGTTCTGGGTACTTTGAATTGACACATAATCCTGTCTTCACTGCAGAAAATCATTCAGTTTCCATTCTAGATTTAGTTAAATAATCTGTGAATGCATTTTTTTTCATTCTCTATTCCATACAACATTGCGCAAGACTTTAAAGCCTTCTCCTCCCACAAAATTTTATTTAAAATGGAACGACCAGACTGTGGGTTGCTTGCTGTTGACACAGTCTTACTCACTGAGGCTGTGACCCTAACGCGCCTCTCCAAATATCATTCGGCACTTCTCTGCTCCTTTACAATTTCCTGTGGGTAAGGGCTGCTAGGTAACAAAATGTTTGGAGAAGAGCACTTCTTTTTTCACACAGAAGTGCTTTTGATTCTGCATCGAGTTCATAATCTACATATTGCCTATAAAGAATGGACTGCCACATATTTTCTGATGATGAGTTCGAGTTGCTGTCAGTAGCATTTAACAGATATGTGACAGCTTTCAGAGGAGTTCGCTGACTGAATGCTGGTGTTGGATCATACCGTATGACATCATTGACTTTTCGTTTCTTGATATTTTCATAATTCACATCTGGCACACACTTTGGGTCCTTATATCTTTTACGCCCCTTGTTCCATTCGCAATATTTTGATGTGCATGACTGAACATCAGTTCCATTCTTTTCAACATAGTCCAGCATTGCGAAGAGAAGCGCACACACATTGCTACACCTGCCCATTGAAGATGCAATGCATGTACAGGTGACATCTCTGACAAACCCACTGTCTTTAGAAATTTTTACCATTGTATCATACATAATATTCGTTACATAAGAAGCCATGACTTTTGCTTTTAAATAATATGTACCTTTCTTCTCGCAGTCTTTCATTGACTGTACATAGCCACTTTTAAATAGTTTCTTCCTCTATTTAAAGGTTTAGCTGTATGTAAATCCTGCACATCATCATTGTTCTCATTCTCTTCAGTATTTAGGGTTTGTCCCGTAAACTGCACTGATTCTATAATGTGATAATGCACATGTCCTGCGTTAAAATGATTAGGAAGATCAACTGAAGGAAAAATATTCCATCCTGTGATAGGGGGAATAGAAGCTTTAGGTCTGTGTTGGTGGTGTGCCTCAGTCTCTTGAAGTTTCTTCAGTTTGAGATCATACCATTTACCACCATCAACAGATATAGAAATAGACTGTTTCCTGCTTCTATGCATTGTCTGACCCTGCAAAGATAGATGAATAATAATAATCAGAATAACACCAATAATAATAATAATAATAATAATAATAACACCAATAATAATAATAGAGTACAACAATCTAACCATCTAAAATTTAATTTTCACGCCATACACCTCGGAAAAACCCTGTGATCCTAACAGACATAAAAAAAATACCCCATTTTACAGAACAAACTAATTCATCATTGAATTGCCCTTTGATACAGAAATGATACAGGCACATAAAGGCTTGGAGTGATAAAGAGACTATTATGTCACATACCTTTGTTCTCACGGCTGATTAAAAGATATTTTGTGTCTGCGAGCTAATGAATTGGAAAGGGAGGTGGGGTGATATCCTGCATTGCTGCCATGATTTCCAATACAAGGAACGTTTTGTTTTGCAAATTAATTCACTTCTTACACTTAGAGGGAAATTGTAATGATACATTGGTGGTCTATTTACTTATATTTTGTTTGTTTTGGGGATGATATTATATAGGCACGATGCACGTTCTACTTTACCGTTCTATTGGAAGCATCGAATGCATGCAGTATATACACACTGAATTTTACATACCTTTTGATCAAATCGCTTAGATTTCCACTGAGGCTGAGATCTCTGTACTGTAACCATCGTTTCAGCTGCACCACTGAGTGATTTTCTGTCAAAGCATAAGGTAATTTTCCAGCAGGAGCATCATCTTTTGTCAGTGAAACGTAATGATACTGAGCCGCCATAGTTTAATGTTTGTCCGAAGATGGGGGCTACATTTTATTTTTAGGTATGAGGTGGTGATTCGTGACGTCACATGAGGTCCATGGCTGAACAACCCTATCTAGATAACTAGATGGCTGCAGTAAGGCTGAGATGCTCGAAAATTTCAGCTCTCAGAACGTCTCACAAGTGAAGCAAATCAACATCCGCCGTACCGGCAAGTTGATTCCCACAAACACTATGCCATTTTACCTACATCAATCAAAGCCGGACTCTTCAATATCTCCGTTGATCCTTTCATTCCTATTCCCTTTTGCGGTGTTTCATATGCCAGAAATATGGCCACTGCAAACATGCTTGCAAAAGGAAGTCAGTCTGGCCCAGATGCGGGCAAGATGTTCAGTAGAAAATCTTTTGTGCACATTTCCAGGCAGAACATTTTTCGTACTCTAGAGGCTGTGCCAAATGGAAACAAGAGAAGTATCGTAGTATGAGCCGCCATAGCGGACAAAAGCTGGTTCAATCAGAACGTTGCCATTGAAATTTTAATGTCAGTTGCCCAGAATTGCAATTTCACGTGTTGTATCAAAAATGCTTGTCCTTAAAGTTCCATTTTCTAGGTCGAGATTTTAGATTGTAACTGTTGAATTAAACATTAGTGGTTGAAAATTATATTTTCTATGTCGAGGTTTTAGATTGTGTCGTTTGAATTACACGGCGGTGGTTGAAATTTCAATGTCATACGTCGAGAATTCCTAATTCACGTATTGGTTCAGATGTTGAAAGTTCCATTTCATATGTTGAGTATTTAGATTTCATCTGTTGAATTACACAGCACTGGTTGAAAATCCAGTCTCCAATGTCGAGATTTTAGACTGTATCTTCTGAATTGCAAGGCGGTTGTTGAAACTTTAATGTCATATGTCTCGAGTTTCAATTTAACATGTTGAATCATATTGATTATGCTGAAAGTTTAATTTCGTATGTTGAGTTTTTAGATTGTATTTGTTGAATTACACAGCGGTGGTTGGACATTTTATTATGCTTGTCAGAATTGCTGTGTTATATGGTGAAATGATATGTTGGTGTTAAAAGTAACATTACACAATGTCCACTTCAACAATTCAAAATAATATCAAGTATTAATATACATCATTCGTGTATTCAGCTATGATGCGCCATTACATTTCATGCACGTACAGTTTGAAAGTTACCATTCACAGGTCGAGAATTACTATGAATTTCTTCGCTAGAGGTCGCTCTCGTGAACTGACCGCATTGTTTTCAAACAACGAGGCTGCTTCTCCTTGCTGTGAAATTCAACGGATTAAATCTAAATACTCCCGTCTGAAACGGAACTTACTGTTACATTTAACGTGTGACTTAGGGATTCTTGACATATGATATTGAAATTTCAACCACAGCTGTGTACTTCAAAATATACTGTAAAACGTCGACATAAGAAATAGAACTTTAAACCACCATTGCATAATTCAACATATAAAATCTCTCGAACTAGAAAATGGAACTTTAAAGACATGCAATTTGATCCAACACGTGATATTGGATTTCTCGACATACGACATTGAAACTTTCTCATTGGACCAGCTTTTGTCCGCTACGGCGCCTCATAGATTCCACCATTCATATAGGAGAAAGGCACGAGCTTTTCTGACGCCAGGAAATTTGTGGAAGCCACAGGTCCACTCAACACGGCTAAAAAGTCCTACGCCAGAGCAGATACAGTAGAAAAAGTGACCTTCCACAAAGACTGTCTGAATCCAGATAGACATAAAATTGGCTCGAAGGTCAAGCCAAATTCAAGGTCCCAACGCCACCAACACTCGTATTAGCAGCTACCTAAATCAACCGTGTTGTAGATAAATATAAAAAAAATCAGTGTGACAATGTAGCTAGTAGAAAATAATGTACAAACAGAAATCGCCGAAATCCAACCCAAGAAAGGACTAGTAAAATACTGGGCCCCAGGGGGCGCAAAATTAGAGTACCACAGAAAATTCTCAACTCTCCTACCAAGAAACCGATTAAATCCGGTACATCAAAAAGACGGAGAGACCACTGACGACAGTGGTAATGCATGACCTAAACCAAACAAGGAGAGGAATAAAGAATATACTAGACTTCCCAAAGGATATGACGATCCAATCAAGTTTTCAAATAAGTTTGGGAGTCTAGAGAGTTGGACACTGGAGAGCCCCCCACCCCTACCCCTCATATCGCACCAGTGTAAGGTCAGAGGTCCTGTAATCCCACCACATTCATAAATATGTTTGACACAATGATGCAATATAATTGCCGATGGTTAAATGAAAATATTGATGTCATTGTCCTTCAGTGTACAGAATGGTCAAATAGTTATTTGACTACAGGAAACCTTTTCAAAAGAAAACGATAGAGTAAATCTTAAAACCTTTACCGCGTAAAACAACTTTTCATGAAATACAGATAAGGCTGTTGAGGAAGTGCCCTTTATCATAAATAATAAGACCCCTCACAGTCAAATAAACCTGTATATTATTTTACAGATCCTATCCGTTAGTGTATAACTACATAAAACTGTTACGGTTTCATCAATGCATCACCCTCCAAGCTTGGAACACAGTATCGAAACTTTGAGCGGTTCTCTTACTTGACAACAAGCCATTTTGAAGACGCGTGAAAAGACGCTCTCATGAAAGTCGAAAATGTCATTACATATTTCAGTGCCAATCCAACAACTGTAAAACAGAACAATTACCGTATATACAGAACTAACAATCGTCGTACTACAGAGAGAGAGAGAGAGAGAGAGAGAGAGAGAACATGCAGATCCTATGTCTCACGATTAAACTCGCTTTTCGCTATTAAATCAGTGTAGAATATGGTATAATGACTGTTCATTGCATGTGAACCCCGTTTTGATCTGCTATAGATCAAAGAGTAAGAATACTATTGAACGTCAACTCTAGATGAGCGTAAACAAGGTTTAGAAATGGGTAGAAGAAAACAATTTAAAACCTGACTCTTCCAAATATTCTAAATAAAAAATTAATTGTATGCATTTCTGAAGATTACATTGTATTCATGATGATCCTAAGCTCTATTCTGACGATAGTTTTGTTCATGTTGTGAGAAGAGCAAATTTTTATGCCTTTTTGGGTTTCGACTGTAGACTATTTTTTCTTTTCTTGCAGATATAAGATATCTCAAGGAAAAACGTCAAAGAGCAATAGATTTAATACGAGTCGTGGCAAACACAAAATGTAAGGTCTAGCTCCGGCTATATTTCGGTCAGTAGTAAAATCGAAACTTTACTGTGGATCAGGTTGTAAATTCCACTCCATATGCACAATCAGAGACTTGGGGTGCATTTATTACTTCCCCCGTCAAAAAACCTCTACTTTGAGGCAAATAAACGATGACTTTAGATCAAAGGAATGAAAGTATCTCTTAAGTGTGCTTAAGATTATCTTTTAATCCATCTAACTCCACTTGCGATGTAGTGTTTAGGTCAAATATCAAACCTTGTGCGTTGAGAAATCAGATTTAATTCCACCTGTTGGCATGCGAATTCGTACCTACATAGAAACGGCAAATATTGATGCTAGAAACATTGCGAAATTCTGTATTCACAATTCACCACCGTGGTTATTAAAACCTAAATAAATACGTTTTGACCTTTGCAAATTCAAAGTCTTCAACAAATCTTCTCCTTTTTCAGAGAAAATTTAATCAAACCAGAGTCTCCTATTATAACCATATTACCCTCTATATGAACGGTTCGAAAGAAGGAGACAAAGTTGGATACATGTTAGGCAAAGTGGTAGATTTAGTCGCCCAACATTGTAAATATTTTTGTTAAATCGAGCGGAAATCTGGCATTTTTTTATGTCTCAAAAGAAGAAAGTTAAAGATTACTAATAAATATAAAATATAAATAAAATACATCGTACATTTTATGCCCTCTCTTTTTATTGCTTTAAAAATGCATCAGGTTCGCAACTTTGCAGCCAACATTTCTTTCGTTAGAACGAAATACGTGTACAGTGTCTCCTTAAAAAAAGTCTGTTATTTCATAGTTTTGCTGAGTTGCAGCGCCACTTGGTCTCATTGGTCGCAATTGGATTTGAAACTTTAACAGTACAAGTGTTTTAGGTTGGATAACTTACTTATCATACGACAAATAACAGCTTATACCTGCAAGGGATAAAGAAAGATCGTGTTGGTCGGGGAACAAATAGATGTGAAAGAATAAATGGCAATCAACGGTGCAAAAACATAACTGAGTTGGTATTAATTAATAGCTTACAAACGCCTGTAAAAAAAAAAGATTTGTATATGCGATTTTTATTTGACATTTTTCAGAAATGTGATTGCTAATACCATGGGTTCAGTTATTTAGCACTACCTTGGAAAAAAAACACCTGCAGGTGTTATGAAACCGCCAGTTCAGCAAAATCTAACTGGACAAAAATAGACTGCGCAAAGGTTTTATTGCTGACCTACTTAATTATGTCAACTGGTGTTCATTGTTCTAGCCATTTCCGCAATACTAGCTTTAAAATGTAGCAACGTCCAACCTCGTTCGACTCTGCTTGTTTTATTTATTATTTCACTGTATCGTCCTTGTAAATAGCTAATGCAAACAGCATGTAGATTCTTTGTAGTGATATATATATTTCATTTGCATTGTGCAATGTCCTTTGTCCAAAATTGAGGGTCATAGTCCGGGTCTACCTAACTAATGTTATTTTTAAATATGTTTACTTGGATCTGAGTTCAGGGCACTGGTATTCCTCTTGGAAATTCATGGTCTACCTGATGTTTGTCATGTTCTTGACTAAAACTTCAGTAAAAGTCCTGACTTTGTTTACAACTGATATTGTTCTAGAAATGAACTTTTCATGCTCGTCCTGGTCCTTTTATTGTGTTGTATTTTTTATATTACGTTTGTTTACATCAGACTTAATATTTCATATCATAACATCTGTTGTGGAATGGTCTTTTAGTTGTGTTTAGTTATTATTTGAGGGGATTTAGTTATTTAAATTATTCATTGGAATTATAAAGTGATTATTGACTTTGGGACTACATCATCATTGTGAGATTATTGTGAATTCATTTAAAGACATTCTGGATTATACCATTGTGATGCATCAAGACTATCATCCAGGCTATTAGTACATCAGCACATTCAAACTTAGAATTCACTTGGAAAACTCTATACTTTTGAATTTGTGATAGAAAATTTAGGACTATTTTGGATTTAACTCACAATACTGCAAGTACCTTTTAAATTTTCACTTTGTATTTTAGGGAAATAAATTATTTGTTGAGTTTTACTCAGCTTGTTGGTATCGCTCTTTTCTGTTACTTCCTTTAAGATCGTAGAGTTGTAACAAGAGTAATTACGTTTTTGTGTTTTGTTTTGGTTTCCTTTGTGTAATCGTCTAATGTGCCTTTGTGCCTTTAAAAAGGCAATATATAGCTTCCAAAAGTGCTTGG
>JAECUM010019340.1:0-44823 GCA_016617855.1 Megalonaias nervosa | reverse complement strand
AATATTTGAGACAGTATGTTGACATTTTTATACTTGTAAGTTTAGATAAAATTAATTGCAATCTCATAGTTTATGTGAGAAGGTTGCTTGTCAAATTGCAAAATAAACTTTTCACTCCGGGACAACTGTCGGATAAACATAATGCAATAATAATCACAAGCTGATGTTCCAATCGGCTGTAGTTGATTAGATGAGTAATTTATTTTTTTAAATTTTTTACAAATATATTTTTTATAACATCACTCGGAGGAAGTCCGAACGAATCAAAATAATTATTATCATAAACAGCAACCCAGTGAGTGCCGGATCCATCATAAAAGTTTTGTATGTTTATGATACACGAACCACCTGCTGGTACATTATCTAATTCGTCTTTGGAATATACTCCACGAAATCCGACAATGTCATTCAATTATTCAATTATATCAAAATTACTCAACGGCGTCTGGTACCTGGTAGAGCCATTCCACGTCCTATCCCTAGCAGGTTTGGAATTAGACTGCCTGCTAACCCCGCTAAAAGTGGAGCGAAAGAAATAATTCCTCCTTGTTTTGTTGCCCTCGACGACTTTGTCGTCCGGGCTTGAGGACACTTCGTCATCGTTTTCTTTTTTTTAGATTTTGTCGCTTTGGCTGGCATTTTATTATTTATTGTTACATAAAACTAACAATAGATTTGTTTGATTCCGCCTCCAGAGACAATGTCTCCGGATATCGCTTTTTAGTTGATCCAGATACTGCCCCTGACGCTGCCGCTAGTCCAAGTGTCCCTAGTACAGGTAAAAATTTTGGTATAGCGCTAGCTATTACAGAAAATGCTGGTCCAAAATATCCGCCATATTTTGCCATCGCTGTTATTTGTGCAACAGACAATTTGAGAACAAACGGTTTTCTCGATCGAGTTTATTGATTTGCTGTTGCGACAAGATTACTTTTACTGCGGCGACTTTGTCGGTCCCTAGAGACTTTGTCTCTGGGGATATCATTAGAGAGACAGAATTACGTTTGGCAACCGCTGCTGATAATTTTTTGATTTGGCCGAGCTTTAGGTATATTTCTCTGGTTGTGTATTCCGTTTTCAATTTACACTTGTTTGTCACACAATACTCACACTTGTACAGTCATTCTTCCCGTGGTTGCATCGATTGTCAAGAATCTATCACTGACAACTAGTGCGTATACGTTATATTCTTCGGCTGGCAGTACATCAAGCGTGCAAGTGATCTCAATATAAACAGTCGATCCAATAACTCGTTCGGAATGCTTTGATATGTCAAAATAAAAGATAGGATACAGTGATCAAAATTCCTCTACAGATATCTGAGACCCACTGTCCGCGTCCTGATAGTTTTGCATAGCCTTCATAAGGTACATGTACAGCCGAGAGATGTTTCTGTTGGCGTCCACGGCAAAATTGCATTCGATTGCACGTTCGGGATACTGTCTAGAATTTACTCTAACAAAGATTCGTCTGATATCAGGGTTATCAAATACGGAATTGTTCATTTCTTGATCATTAAGACGTGCCTGTAGTTGAAATACAACAAACAAATGTCGAGGTAATTGTTCGCTTGACGTAGTTGTAACACGCCAGGTGTAATTAGTTGCGTTAGGAATCGCTGTTTGGTAAATCCTGTTTTGCTGAAAATATTTTTTTTTTCGTGTAAGAGGTCAATAATGATTCCAGTTCAATTGTTTTAGCTACAGACGGAACAACTCGTGGCATCCACAGCGCTAATCTTGTAATAGCAAACTGTCCTTCAGCAACTCCAGCAGCGTGCATTATACAATCGTTTCGATCAGTTCGATCTAAAATAAGTGTATGTTTTATCCCGCGAAAAACTTTGTTATATTCACGGCAAAATCCAAATATTGTACTTTAACGGAAGCATCATTGTTATTTGGCGAGATTCTTCGGCAAATGCTTTTCGTCTGCCAAATCCCTCGTTATATTGCTGTCGTCGTAATCTTGTAACAGCTAATCTTATTGTGTCTCCAATATCACCAGCTGCAGGGGGATTAACGAATAGATTATTATTATCTGGGCCAGGAGCACCAGCACCAGTATGAAACTCGCTTGAAACAGCTGTCCCAAAAGAGGCATCATTAAACCACATCATATTTGTGGCCACTGACCTCGAATAATCATCGCTAAATGAGACGATATTTAGTATTGTACTTGCTATACGCACGTGCATTGAAATATCTTCCACGGTCTGATTGGCAAGTTGGTACCGTGCGCTTTTAAATGAACTCCAACCGTTATTGACAAGTGCAATTTCTGCACCAGCTGCAATATCAACACCTATCGCAGTTAGTAATTGGCCACGCACTTCTAACACTGCCTTGTGCAGCAATAGAAACATGTCTTCGTCTCTTGTGCTAAAAGTTCTGACGCCAGCTTTATTTGGTTCGTTAGAATTTTAGTCGCGATACTCAACGTACTCGAATTCTGTCACTGTGTCGTCGGTATCATGTTCTTCGGCAAGATCGAGACAATTTTTAACTGACATTATTTATTTTATAATCCACACAAAATTGCGTGGCACAAAATTACAGCAACTAAAAAGCGTTGTTATTTGTCTTGTTTTCTTTACAAGTTTGCGTTTTACCTCTTCACCAAGTGGCGACTGTAATTTTTTGTTGTAGCTATCATAGCTCGTTCTGTTTCTTTTGCTGGTGCAGTATCTGATGTTGATCGTTTTATTTCCAATTCTGAAGGTGGGCTGCCTTTAATTTTATCAGCGATCTTTTGTCCTACTGCAGTGCCGGCAGTGCTAGCAATAGCTTTACCTGCGTCAAGTGCAATTGGTGCTACTTTGTGCGCAGTTCCTGGAATGTCTTCAGCTATTTTTGTACATATATTTCCAAAAAATCCACCTACAATTTTTCTTCTACAAACTTTTTTTGGTCTCATCTTTGTTATTAAATTATATTAAGAAAATTTATGTGCGACAACTACGTTGTTACGCTTACAATCCCGAAGTGATAGTGCGTTGGTGTAAGTAATACGTGACAATTTCATTTTTTTTTTTTTTTTTTTTTTTTTTTTTTTTTTTTTTTTGGATTATCATGCTGGTTACCTGATCTTCAGGAGTAATCGGATAGTATATTGTTTGTCGAGGAGTAATTTGCATCAGTGATCCAGGCGGGACATCTGGCGAAAAGCAATAGATTGTTTGACCTTGACTTCCTAAAGCTGAATACGACCTTGATGCAATAGAACAATTGATCAATATTGTGTTCACTTGTGTTATGTTGACAGGAAGATCTCCGTCATATGATACACTTTGTTCTGCAACACTGTCGTATTGTTTGTTTTTAAAGCCTAATAATGATGCGATACTAGTCGCTGGTGAAAAATCGATTATCAAATTATTTTTTAATGCGATCCTGGCTTATAGCGTATTATAGTTTGGAGTCAGTTCAAAATTGTCTGCGGTAGTGTATTTTATTATCAGTTCTCTTATCGTTTTGTTGAGATCAGTTACATTTATACGCTCCCTGTGGTATTTTAACTGATACCCAAGCACCAGAATTAAATGTAAAGTCATCATTGACGTTTAATTTTATATTTGCCATAGAATGCCATACTGTAGCAGAAATTAATCCGACTTCGTACTGATTACCAGGATCTAGTATTATTGGTGGATTATAATAGACAGGAAAGTTTGCTCTGTCACTCGTTGTTTGTGACGAGTCGAGTAATAATGTTGTTGACATTTATATTAAAGTTGTTAGATAAGATCGCTATGTAAAATTTCATACTCGTCTCATGTCAGTAATCCGCTCGATCTAAGATTATCTAATATATGAATAATTTCGTTGTCGATTTCAATGCTTTCATTTCCAGCTTCTTTTGAAGTTATTAATAGCATAAATCTGTCAACCAGTTTGATGTAAAAACTCGGACACCAGATCCGGTTCTTTCCTCTGGTAATCTTCTATCTCGTTCGTTTTCGTACTTATCAAATAGCCTTTTAAAATTCCAACCTTTATCATAATCTTTTTCTCTGGTTCTATACTTATCTACTGTCGTATATAAAATATCAGCAATAATTCCTTCTCTCATTATGTCTAACGTAGCCAACATTTCTTCCTCTTTTTAGCTTCTTTAAGCGTTTCTTAAGCTGTTAAAAAGTCATTAATTTTATTTCTTAAAATTCTTTGTAGTTTATTGTAATCATCATCACTCCATTTTCGAATGTTATTCAGATCACTAAGTTTGTCTTTTGTCAGATATTTTTTTTTAAATTCGGCAAGTTCGGAATCTTCTATTTTCACTCGAGCTTGTCTTCTGTAAAGTTTTATTTGTTTTTCAATAGGCATTTCTTCTATGATAGTTTCACGCATCATTTTTTGTTGCTCGGATAATTCTTTTCTTTGTCTTGACAAATTTTGTATTAATCTTTTTAACTCGTCTGGATCAACCGTTGTTTTTATTATCGCACGCTGAAGTGCAAGAAGGTTGTTCATTAATCTGTCAAATTCATCCTGTCGTGCATCAGGATCAGCAATGTTTTTCACAAGTCCTTCTACAAGTTTTTTAATTTCCTCTTTTGATCTTTCTCCAAGTAAACCTATCAAACCTTTATTTTGTAATGTTTTTAGTTCTTCCGGAGATAACGCAGATATTTCTGGTTGTTTGCCAAGTACTGCTTCAGTAACAGGTTTAAGAAAACTAGCGGATGTTTCTTCTGCTTGAACTTGTCCTCGACGAGCTTCTTCCACTTTTTTCTTAAAAGCAGCTCGAGTTGTAATAATTTGTTTTAGTAATTCAATGTTTTGCTGATGCTTGTCCATTATTTTTTTTTTATACGCTCTATAAAATTCGTCTATAGAAATGTGTCGATACAACAATGAACCATCTTAGGTGGATCACGCGTTAGTTTATCAAATAAAAAGAAATTGTATTTTTCTTCGGTTGCTTGATGATATAATTCAATAAAGTTATCTTTTTTTTTTTTTTTTTTTACATCATCACATTGCTTGTTTGCAATATTTCTCACATCAACATTATCGAGTCCAGAAAACAGTATAAAACATCCCGTATTTTGCCTAATAAATCTGTCAACGTTATAAAACCCTTGCACTAGATAAAGCGAATTACATTTTTTTTGTTACGTGATAATGAGACATAAGATTTAATGTTATTCCTCTCTTCGTTGTTTAGCGGAATATCGTCAGATACAATTATTTTATGTTCGGACGAATCAAGTTCATCAACTGGAATTAATTCCTCTGGTTGTCTTATTAAAAATATATCGTCGCCAGCGTCAAGCTCATTACTAAAAACGATCGATAATAACAAACTATCACTGACAGGAGGAATTTTAAGCGGTAACTTGGATATGTCAGGAAAAACAAATCATAAATTTGGAAACCGCATATCCGCCAAGAAACTTAAATCAAACCCAAGCGGTAAGTTATTTACAGTTGAAGTATGTGGATGATAACAAGCTTGATAAAATTGGTGGAACGGTTACAGGTAATATTAATATGTCGAGTAAAAAAATTATTGGGTTGGAAACTGCGTATCCACCAGCGAATGTTGATAGTACACAAGCTGTGGGTTATGTGCAACTAAAATCCGTTGACGATAACAACCTCGATAAGACTGGAGATGCAATGACAGGTGTCCTTGTAATGAGCAATAACTCAAAAATAACTGGTTTACCGACAACCTCACCACCAGCTAGTGAGACTGATGCTATTAGTTACGCTCAGTTAAAAGAAGAACTCACCCCATATTTAAAACGATCCGGTGGACCAATGTCGGGTAACATAAATATGAGTAATAACAAAATAACAACGACATATGTTCCAGTTAACCCTAATGATCTAACAAATAAAGCGTATGTTGATAGTCTATCTGGTGGTGGTATAAAACGAACTAAAAACAATGTTGGGTATATTCCAACACTTTTTAAGGCAACTGATAACCGAGTTGGGTTTGAGGTAAGCGCATCATCATACTATCATGAAAATTACCCTCATTACGCTTTCTCTGATAGACAAGAATGGACAACTAACGGAGAAAATAGAGATTTTTGGATCAAATTCAAGTGTCCTGTTGCAGTTGCCTTTTGGCAATTTCATTTGCGAGGTCGATTAAACGCTGGTGTTGGTCGAATTTATAATTGGCGATTGGAAGGATCAAACGATGATATCAACTGGGTAATATTATGTAGTACAGAAAACACGTATATTTCAACAAGACAGTACTTTATAATTTCAGCTGCGAATACTGTTAACAAGTACTTGTATATTCAAATTTATGTTGTCGCTGCTGAAAGTCCGTTTCCGGGATTAACAGCATTTGAAATATACTCGACGATCAAATTTAATCTAACATTGTAAAATAATGTCTGAACCACCAATTATAACCGTTGCAAAAGAATTTTACAGAATTATTATAATGAAATGGAGAAAATACTCACGAAACCATACGAAAACATAATATTGAGAATAACTTCTGTTATTCGTCATCTCAGAAATGAATAAGAAAGACTCCGAAAAGTAATGCTAATAAATTTTATAGTCGCATACGCAATTATCAGACAGCATCTTGTCCTCAAAAATTTTACGTTGGATCAAATAAGCTTGGTACTAGGGTTTATTGATGAAACAGAAAGAGAATAATATGGTAAATAAAACCGGTTTGTATGAACGTGAAGTAGAAAACGCGTTTGATTCCTACAGTTGGTTAAAGAAAAATGAGGTACTAACAGATGAACGATATAAGGATACTTCATCGGATGTTTATGACAAGTACAGAGATTTTATAGCTGATCCTAACAATAATAAGTTCTGTGAGATTCTTGATTCAATTGTTGGTGCTAGAACTTTTACTATCGTATAAAAATTGTAAGCAAATATTGTAAAATGAAAAAACAGGTCGTCGATTTCAATCATATTTCAGAAGAAATTCCAAAACAATATGTTGACGCTCTAATGCAATATTACAGATATTATCATAAAAAACGTTGGTGTGTAAAACAATGTTGCAAGTATTACAATAGAATACTTCGAGTAATATCATATTTACCACTGCTGATGACCAGCTCTGGTATAATCTCAAGTGGGGCATCATTAAATCCGTTTTTGTTAATAATATCAGGTGTTGGTGTTTCTCTTGCAACAGTGTGTAAAAAAATTGAGCCACGACTTGACAAAAAAAAAATGCTTGTAAAACAGTTAGTATCACTTATAAAAAAATTGCTTGATCAGATACGATCTTATTTGCAAGGTATAAAATATGATATGGACGATTTAATACGAGAGTTCCTTATTACTGACAGTATGTTAACAGATATTCTACCAATGAGAGTTAGCAAGTATGAAAAAATTGTCATAAAAGTATGGTGATGATAGGGTATGAAATTTTGTCTTAACTTTAGAAATAAAATAATCTCAAACAATGCCTTTAATCCTCCCTAATCAATTTTATGTAACAATTATACAATAATCGACGAAATAAACTTGAGGCAGAAACCTTATCATCATTTTGAGAAAAAAAAAATTGTTGGCCGGGGCGGGTGAGTTCCTGGGGTGGAATTTGTATTTGTTTGGAGGGGGGTGGGACCTGGGATAGGGGTCTTGAGCTAGAATCCTTGTTTTCCTCTACTACTACATTCTCTCCACTGTGCATGTTGTTGTTGTTGTTGTTGTTGTTATAGGGTTTAACGCCATTTTTCAGCACAAGATAGGCTATACATGGCGGCCAGTATTAATGGTGGAGGAAGAACCCTGGAAAACCCCGGGAAGAACCACCGACCCACGAGAAGCTACTGGCAGGCTTTCTCACGTACCCACGTTAGCCGAGTCTGGACTCGAACCCACGCCGACAGAGGTGAGATGGCAGTGATCCGTAACGATCAGCGCTTTAGACCACTCGGCCACTCGGGGCCCCCCACTGTGCATGTTTTAGATGCAAACAACTTCACCTTTAATAACTGGTGAGCTCCCCCTAAAATTATTCTGTATCCGCCATTTTGTTTTACCACTTCCGGTTATATTCTCTTACGTTCTTCTGATACGTAAGGTTAAATTGTTTGCATTTGTAACATGCACAATGGAGAGAATGGTGACATAGCTCTAAAACTATAATTATTCAAGAAGATATAATTAAAAAGTAATTATTTATTTTTCATGCGAAATATTTTAAAAATATCCTCCACGTGTGATGAGTAAATGTAAAGAAATATTTCACGAGCGAAATGGAAAACATTGTATTGTCATGAGGGACAGTACGAAAGTTGTCCACCTCGCAAGTGAAATAGTTCCTTATATTTATTAAACATATATATCTTCTTATGTTTATTAAAAATGTATTTTTTATATTTATTAAAAAAATTATTTCCTTTTTATTATGTTTTTCCTTTGTGCTCATCAAAATAGAAAGTATCTCAAATATCTTTAGACCATAACTTCCCCGGCTTCAATATTTTTTAAAATGTATTTAATGAAAACGTTTTCTTAGAATTGAAGGTGTAATTTCAAATGGAAGATTTTCTCTTTTAAAAATTGAAAATCTTTTAATCTTTTTATGAAGAAAATATTTATTAAAATAGTACAGAGGATATAAAATAATAATTTCTGAAAAAACAAATATACCTATTTTTTGTTGTTTTTTTTTTTATAATATGTTGTATGCTTTAAAAATGACATGCTTCAAAGTTTTGTGCCTTACAATACTAAAATACATATATTAGAAAAGATGCATAAAAATCAAGATAGTAATTTTAGGGAATTGTTCCTATAAAATTGTTCTGAAAGAAACAAATCATGAGGAAGGTTTTGTTTATGAAAAATTGCCAAACCTGCTATCATATACAAATAAATAAGCATATACATTTTTATATTAATTAGACTTAAACGTTATTGTTTTAATAATCCAGAATTAAATTTCGAAAACTATAATTATCGAGCATATAACAAAATTTCCTCTGCATTATTTGTTTAAAAAGGCCAACACTTTTGTTTTCACATCTAATATTTCTGAAATCCATTTTCCTTCCAATATAAAAGTTAGAGATGTTTCTTTTATTTTTTTCTAAAATTAATTTATTATAATGCGCAAAATTAAATATTTTCTATACAATAATTTAACAATTTAGAAAAATTAGGAAAGGTCTTCTCTTTATTTGTAAGGTAGTAGTAGTGGTGGTGGTGTTGGTAGCGATTGGAGTAGTAGTTGCAGTAGCAGTTGTAGTGAAAGTAGGAGTAGCTCTAGTAGTAGTAGTAGTAGTAGTAGTAGTAATAGTAGTAGTGGTGGTAGTGTTAGAAGTAGTGAAGGGGGCCACCCTAGGGACAATGGGACTTCTATGTTAAATTTAGTCATAACCACTCTGGGGACAATGGGACTTTTAACATTGTGGGCCACTCTAGGGACAAGGGGAACTGAGCATAGGGAATGTAGAGCGACAAGGGATTGGGCTTGACTAGGGACAATAGGAATGGAACAGGGGTGACGTCACGGTACTGGACACTGGCAACAATGTTGCAAGTGGCTGACCTCAACCGGGCGGAACAGTGTGGCATGGGGCATTGTAGGAACAAATAGAGACATAGACATAGAGACAGAGACATAGGGCATAAACATAGATTGACGAACATCAATCTATCATAGCAAAAATCTACTAAATAATTCTTTAGGCAAGAGAGAATAATTATCTTTTCGAGGCAATGGAGTGGCCCTGAAAAAAGCCATTGGGTTTCTTCTTCTAATTTCTTCTCCTCCACCAGCATCTTATTTTCTTCAATACATTCTTTTTCTTCTTTTTCTTCCCATCCTTTTTATTCTCCTCTTTCACCTTCTCCTCCTCTTTTTCCTCTTCTCGTTTTCCTCTTCTTTTTCAATCTTGTAATTCCATCTTTTCATTTGTTCTCTATCCTCTTTTTCCTCCTTCTCCTCATTTTCCTGGTTGATTAGGTCTTTCAGTCTTCCCTTGGCCTTCTTCAAATTATTAATTTCCATCTTGAGTCTGTGAAGGCTATAGGCACCATACTCCACTCTAATCAAAACCTCCTCCACCATCCCCAGGTCATCCACTGCCTCTTGCAATGTTGTCATCTTGTTTGCGTGATTGCTAGCCATTTTTTTTATTCAATGTTGAATGGCGCGAACGACGAACGCTCCAAATTATATGTCTCAAGCACGGACGTGAAGGAAAACATCCCCTCTTACCAACTACCCATATCACCTACCAAACAATCCACAGTGATGAGAGTGCTCACCTAAAATAAATTTTTATACAAAACCATTAAACTTTCTATCAATACATAGTAGAGAAGGACAATTTTTATATACAAAACACACCATTACCTACAATCACCTCAGCAAAGGAGTTAATGTCTATAGTCACTACTATAGTCTATAGTCACACTACTCCACATTCACACACAGAACACTCATGAGTATAGAGACAAGGGGTTTGTTTAGGGAACCACACACACACACACACACACACACACACACACACACACACACACACACACACACACACACATACACACAAAAATAAATAAACACACACAGAAACGTACGCACACGCACACAAACAAAAATACACACACAGTGAGGTGTTTATAGGCTTCTATTTTTACCTACAGACAAACACACAAAGACAGACAAATTATGGCAACTTAATCCGTCTCTCTTTTCTAGAGATCTGGTTAGCCCTGAGAAGGGCTGTTTTTAAACTCCAAATACACCTGGTTAATGGTGACACCTCCCAGGCCGGGCACCACAGACACATCGGCGGCTCCAGTCCTGCTCCCAATTGATTTGTCTTGTTGGGAGCGCAGAGGGGGGTGGTTGAGTGGCTAGTTTTCACTCTGAGGGGTAGTGAAGACTTCCCTCTGTCTTCTATTCTGCAGCCTGGGATGATGAGGTCTTCTTATCTCCTGCCGACGCTGCATCTCTCACTCTTGCCGCTGTCTCTCCAACTCCTCTTCTCAGTTTTCCAGCTAGGGGATAGCGGGTCTTGGTACTGGTGGTAGTACTTGTGGCTGTGGCTGACGGGGTGGCTGTGGAGGTGTCCTCACCTCAGGCTTGACGTCACACAAAGGCCTAAGTATGAGGTGAAGTAGGATCTTTCTCTTTTTTCCTTCTCCTCTTCTTTTTACTTTTTCTCCTCTTCCTCTTCTGTCCTAGAACTTTTCTGGATCGCCTCCATGGCCAGTACGTCTAGTATGCGCCTGGCATACTCGATGTGCATTTGGAGTTCAAGAAGCTTGGTGATTCTATTCATCTTCTTTTAGCACGGACGTGAAGGAAAACATCCCCGTTAAACAAAAAATAACAATACCTACTTTACTATCCGTAGCATGGAATGCGCGGACACAAAAGAAACACTCACGTTAACTTTTTTCACCTACAACGCACTTTATTACCACTCCTACCTATAAAAAACCATACACAGACTATTTTACAAGTCAGAGACACTAAGTGTTTATAGGCATACTTCTATTTTTTTAAACTTACAGACAAACACACAAAGACAGACAAATAGTTTGGTAATATGACTAGTATCACTTTTCCAGATTGTTGGGGTAGCCCTGAAAAAGGGTGTATTGTTGGAGGGGTTATGGCAATCTCTTATCGTCTAAGATTGTGTCCCCGTCTGGCTGCAGGCTTTCCCATAGGATAGGGTCTGCATCTGCGGAATGAGAAGGAGAACTCTTTCGTGTCCACACGGCAGTCCACAAAGCCTCTGTATGAGTCCTGCTGTTGTTGCTGCTGTTGCTGTTTTCTCTGCTGTTTCTGAAGTTTCTATTTCTCCGTCCATTCTTCTTGCTCCTTCTTGATTTGTTCTTTAAACACCTCTTCTATCAGGTCTTGCCTGACACGATGTAAATTCACGTGGGCTTCGTTCAGCTTTGCTAGTCTTGAACACATCTTCATAGGTGGATGAGTCAACAATAGCTGGACAGACTGGAGACCGCCGCGCTTTATAGGGCTCAAGCGCGGACGGGATAGAAAACATCCCAACGATTTTTCGGGGTAGGAAGGCTATATAACTTATTTCATGGTGAGGGATAGAGAGACGTCAAAGACCACGTACTCGCAGTGTTCATTGTTTTTTAAAACAAACCACAGACACATTTTTCAAAATACAAAATTTTTATGTAACCCACAAACAACCAACACATAGTATAACATTAATTTATACAATATCAAAGAACACATTTTTGACAAGGTTGACGACGTTGTAAAGTCAAGTTAGATTTCCACGGACGATGGTCATTAGGCCATTGAAGTACACTGCGTTTTCTAGCTAAAGGCGAGAAATATCCATAGCGGTCACAAAACCATCGATCTACTTTTTCATCGCTTCTAGAACAGTCACGATCAAAATAAGTCACTAAAGGTTCTAAGGGATATCCAAGTCTGCATTGATGAAGAAAATACACACAATATTGTCCACACACCATGGAATCTGCGCCTTGTAATTTCTCATTATTGTAGCTAGTCGTCTGGGCATTTCATTTCATAAAGTCGATAATGTCGTCTTTCAAAAGTGGTAATCCATACGAATCAAAATGCTCCACACAGGCATCGTGAGGAAAGTTGACGGCTACCCAATGGATTCCTGGGAGGTGACTGTCGTCCGTGTTGATGACATAAGCTTGATGGTCTTTAGGTTTGCGATGAGGAATCTTTAGCGAACACGACAGGATTCCAAGAAGCGGTATACTAACTGGTTTTCAAAAGGTAATCAAGTTCCCGGGTATCCATTTTGGTTTGTTTTATTTTTTCTTGTTTTTCACAGGTAATGATAAGTCATCAGTTCAATCCTGACATTTTGCTTGAAAATCTCTGTCAAGTACTTGTCTCTTCGCTTCGTCTCCGTACTCTGAGCCAAGAGAGATTCGATGCGATGGATCTCTAGAGCAGTCAATAGAGGGAAAGAATCTTCACGCAAGTCTTTATAACACTGATGCAACACTGCTTCTTCCGAGATGAGACCCCAAGTGTCCTCCAGATATTCGTCCAATTTTTCTTCTTCACTCAACATTAAGCATTTATCGTGTTGATTTTGACTTGCACGATCGTTTTGACATCCATAGCAATCTTTCTTGGTCAACGCTGTACTTTTGTCCGCCAAATGTTTCGCAAAACAGGAGACTAAATGCTCTTCTTGGTCTGGCCACCTGCACAAGACCACCATGTCCTCATCGTATTTGTCTTCTTTGGTGGATAGTTCTGCTTCCACCATATCCTCCCATTCCATTTCCATAGATTTTCCACCACTCAAAGAAGAATAAGCGTCTTCCATAGCTTCTAATGGTATAGAATGACTTCTCTCAAACTGTTGATTTCTATCGTATTATCAAATTCGGCATACAGGATGACGTTCACCGTTTCAAAATAGGGTGGGTTTGCAAACTGAAGTTCCACACGAATCTGACCGGATTGTATAGGGTGGAAATGTCCCTCGTTGGTGCATTGCTCTGGAATGAAATCAAAAACCCGCAAAGCGTAGCCTTCTGCATAGTCCTCGTACGTAATACCGTAGCTGGCGTTGGTCCCTAACTGTCCGGTAACTTCGTACAGGGACAAGTGCCATCTCAAGTAATTCTTCTCGAAGGGTCTGGTACATAAGATCTTGCCATCGGGACTGACTTCGATCTTGGACACGCCAAAGTGCCGAAATTTCAAAGGATTTTCTTTGTAGGCTCTGTTGAAGGCTGAATTCTCGACGATACCAATGATGAAACGTTTGGGTAACTGTCCTTGGAACAGATGATCTTCGATCTTCCGACTTGGAACATGAGCAAGACTCTCGCTGCATCATTTTTTCTTTCTCTCTCTGTTTTTTTTTAATAATCAAAGACGTCTAATTCTCAGACGGCTCTTCCTTTCTTGGTCGTCTTTCTAGCTCTAGGGGTGTGAAGTCCTCTGGAGATGTGTCTTCGCCGTTGTCTCTTTCTGCCTTGTCCTTGCTGTGGCGTCAGAGAAGCAGGAATGACTGACTCGACAGCGTCCAGGGCATTTATAGGAGTTTCTCGTCGGCCCAAAATGTCTTTTCCCGTTTGAAGCAAGACATTTTTCCTGCTCTGAAGAAAGCTTCTTTGGGATTTTGTTTGTTGATGACGACATTTTGGAGAAAGTCTTTGCCTTGCGTCCAAGCGATATCTTTTAAGGCGTGCAATCCTCGTGTCACCATCGGTTACAAAACTGGGGCCACCGAAAGAACATATCTCCTAAACCACACCTCGGTACATAGGATACATGATTTACAAGTCGTTAGAGAATCGTTTTCGAAAATGGAGTTTCACCGTAACTTTCCCTTTGGTGAATGTAATATTTTGTCCCAGCTCTCCTTTTATAGTAATGGTGACAGAAATACGACTTAGTGAAGATGTACAAATTCGAGGTGATCACTGCTGTGGTGGTGGTTGAAGTTGTGTTGAAGGGCATGATGGTCACTTCTTTTTATAGTCGATGTCTTGCGAAGCGTCGATCCAAGAATCAAAACTGGGGGGATATCCTTTCCAACGTACTTTGAACTCACTTCGGGGGGGGGGGGCGCATCCGATGCTCCGATGGTAAGATTGGTTGTACGATTGGACCAGGCGTGGTAAGATGCCGATGTACTTGGGAGTGTGTTGATGCGTAAAATATTTCCACATGCGCTCTTTCAAGGCGCGTTGAAACGTTCCACGATGCTAACTTTGGTTTCGGGATTCTCGGTGGTGAATAAATGAATGTCTCCTTTCTTTCATTCGTTTTGGAAAGCGTTTTTCAAAAGTTCGGTGCCTTTGTCGGTTTGCCATCGAAGAGGGTGACGACCACTTTGCTTCAACACAAGTTTGAGGGCTCGCAGTAACTCAGTGCTCGATTTGGAAGTCAATGGCATGACCCAGGTAAATTTGGAAAAGACGTCGATGACACAAAACAAATATTTGTAGCCATGATTGTAGGTGACCAAATGAGTGACATCGGCTAAATCGGCTTGCCATTGATAATCGATGCCCTCCACTCGGGTACGACTTCTGTAAAAGTTTCGTCGAATGGGTTTGTGTATTGGTGTACGTGGCTTGTTCTTGTAACCATTGTTGCGCTTGAGGTAAACGGGACACTTTTGAGTCGCATTTTGGAAGCACGATACAATTTCTGAACTCCTCCGTAACCTGCAGGATGGGATGGATCGTTGTAAATGCTGGCTACCACATTCCCCATCAGGACGTTTTTTAAATAAGTCACAAAGACTTAAGTGATGCTACTCTGGATGGGGTGAAGTGGTGGTTTGGAAACGGCGTTACCTGTCTGATGTGCCACGGGAGTAGAAGTCGAGGGTAGTGGTGGTGGTGGTGATAATGGGATGGTTTTTGTCTTCCTTTCTTTTTCACTTCTGGTTTTACTTCTTTGTTTTTGACTTCTGTCAAAGGAGGAGTGGACATCATCTTTTTAGCCCAAGCTTTAAGTTCTTCTCGCTTCGTTATGGAGGAAGAGGTCAATAAGGAAGCTGCAATATTACTAAGGATGGAAGCTTCTGACGGTGTTTGAAAGACTTCTCGTGCCTCTTCTTCCTCAGGCATTCGTGGGGTTGTGTCTGTCTTCGCCGCTGGGGGTGGTGGTAGTGGTGGTGGTAGTGGTGATGGACTTTTCATCAGGGCCTTCAAATCTTACAGAGTCGGTGGAGCTGTTTCGTCCAAAGCTTTCTCGTGAAAGAGTTGAAGTCGTTGCAACACTTGACCGCACCGTTGAGATTTTTCCTTTTCTGACAAATCGCCGAGATCCATCAACGATTGCAATTCGTGTTGTAACTGGGACATCTCGGTCAAATGAGGCTTGGGAGGTAAATGCGGGGTCCGTTTTTCTTGCCAATGATGGAATTCCATCCATCGTTTGTAAGGCACTAAAGCCAGTTTTCGTTCTTCTGTCTGAGATCTTTTCACCCCAGAGACCCCTTTTATCTTCTGATCCTTTTTATCTTTGATCCTTTTGTGAAGCATCCCCCGCCATGAGTCCTGTAATTATCGTTCCCAATACTCCTTTCACCAAGGGTGCTAACAACAGGTTCACAAATACTCCGCGTTGTACCAACATATTTTTCTTTTGACGGATGGGTATTTTCTTTCGGACCATTTGGCGAAGAACTTGTCGATGTTTGGCTAAGGATTCTTTGTGATGTTGAGACAAAAGTATCGTTCCTTTCAAGACATTCAGGCAACAATCGCACACGGTATCGATGACGTCTTTGGAGACCGTTTGAATCATTTGTTTTCACATGGGTTGAGGGGCTTTGGACAGGACGGACAATACGTCCCAATATTTGGCTAAACGAGGAGGCAGTCCTTACCTTTTCTTTCCTTTGGATGTAGAAGAGGGATGACTTGGGAGGGGTGACATCTTTGTTTGTTCCGAGGCAAATACCGAAAATGCACTGACGTCGATGACTTGGCACACGCCCTTTTATCTATATTTTTTTAGTAGGTCAAAGGGTTTGTAACCAGTCTTTTTGACGAACTCTTAGACTATCGCTTCGTCAAAAGTGTGACGACTTTTTTTCCTATATCTCCAAACAATCCTCCCTTTTGGCTGCTCATCTTTTTCTTTAGACGATGGTTTTATCTTGGATAGACTTCGTTGCCTGGCAAAGCGTTTTTTTTTCGGATGACGAGACTGTCCTTTTCTTTTTCCTTTTCCTTTTCCCTTTTGGACAGGAGAACGACGATGGTGGTGGTGTGCACTTCTTTCAGGGGACATCTTTTGGCGTTCAGGAGCACAAAAACACTGATACCGATCGTTGATGACAGGCATCACTCGTCGTGGAGTGGTTCGCAACGGACAGAATAGGGACAGTTCTTGCTTGGATAAATCAAATCAACTCTGTTACATGCAAGATCTCTCTTGGACTTTGATTTTGGGGCAGGTACATTGTGAGCAGCAGCCTCAGTGGCTAAAGAGGTGGTAGAGGAGGGTGTAACCGCTGCACGAGAAGTTCTTGGAGCAAGGATTTCCATTGTTTCATCTAATTATCAAGAACGGGTGTCAAATTGGGTTTGGCTGGCATCACCAGCAACGGAGAAGTGGAAGAACCTGAGGCTACTGGAGACGCGGTCACCGTCACTGCAGGTCATGGTTTGGGATGTAAGATTACACCCTGGTCGCAGTACCTCTCTTGTGAGTAGAAGCTGTTTCTGGGGTCTTTTCTGGGGGCTTTCCTTTTTCTGGGGACTTTTCTTTTTCTGAGGCTGTGACCTGGTCTTGACACCATTGCTCTTTTTCTTCTGGGCATGTTTGGTTCGGGGAGTGGCATTTTTCTTGGGGAGGACTTTGGGGGCATTGGAATCCCATTTTAAGAGGGAGCTAATGATGAGACCTCCTTAAGAACCGCCAGTTGCGTCAAGGCTACTTTGTTTATGTCAAAAAGGCGTTTGGTTTGATGTGGAATCTGAATGATGCCTTGCAGTTATTGACGTGCTGTCACCGTAAACCATCGTATGACTTCTCGGAGACTGGCTTCTGAGAAACGAGCACTTATTTGTGAATTTTTTTCGCGACTGATGCCGTACAAGGCACAAATCAATTTGACGGGAAGATGAGACTGAAGGGACGTCATGTTGACGATGTGTGAGACAGATCAAACGTGTCAAAGATTTTTATTGACTTTCTGTTGTTAAGTCGACGGGGACGTGTAAACGACAGACCCTCCGTCTTGGCACCAGTGGTGAAACAGATCGGTACGAAATCGCAAATAATCGGGGGTCGTGGGTTTTAAATCCACGAATAAATAGGCGTGAGGGGTTTGAGTGGTGTCGTCATACGCATGAGTCAGCTGAGGAGTTCCAAACTGTTTGGCTAATACTTGCTCTTGCGATTTATCTCTAGAGCTTTTAAACAAGACCACGTAATGAGCTTTAAGACTGATGGTGCGATGGGCTTCACAAAGTTGAAATAAATTTTGGGTGATGTAAATGACACTGGCATTACGATGATGCCCTTTGCACGTAAACCACAGTTTGATTTCTTCTTCGTCTTCTCCTAACGAAGATGACCAGATGGGTTTGACTAGGGTTAGACACGATCCCGTTGTCTTCGCCAGGAATGCCTTCCACAAAGACGATGGAATCGCCTTGACTTTCTCGCAGAAGGATGTTCGCCGATTGCCACTCTTTGTAACACCACACGATACGTTGAAGTGGACAATCGATCAAATGATGTTTATGTTCGATCAAACGTTTGACAAATTCGGTTTTGCCTGAACCGCACGGTCCAGCAATTAACTTGTTAAAGGGATGCCGAAGATAAAAGACCTCCCAACCGGCACGATCTAAGTTTTCGTCAATGACGTTCAAAGTGGTAGAAGAGGGAGTAGAGACAGCAGAGGTAACCATAGTGTAGGAAATGCCACTTTTGAAATGAAGACAGACAAGACAAGAGTTTTATTATTTTTTTCAGGACACGTTTATTTGGAAAACATTTTTTAAATGGAACACGAAAGACAAAAAAATACTTAAGAGCGAAATTGGTTAAATATATCGATAAAAATACACATCAAAACGATCAAAGTGGAATATAAACAAGTCACTGTACAAAATGTTTGGTGACGAAGGTGTCCTAGGGACAGTTTGTAATGTTCTTAGAGGCTCTACACTTGGTACAGTCACACAGGGATCCTCCCAGAATGTACAGATCGTCCAGAGCCCACAAGGAATCGGCTGGTAAACGAAATCCCAGAAAGCAAGTAACTAAGACACGCACTACACGACGACCCAAATTCATTGGATAGAGTGCGCGTAAAAAGCTTTGGTAATCCACCACAGCCTGAATACTGTCATTGACCTCCTTCCATGGAATCTGTTGTATCACGAGTGATAAAGGTCGTGGCATGGTAGCCAGTTTTTTCGATACCTCTTTTTGTCGGAGGTAATTAACGTACTTTTGGAACAGAGGCGGTTTTATTTTAGTACCGTTCCAAAATTGTTCAATCATTAACTTACATACCGCACGTCGCACAGAAACTTCCTCTTGAACCAAGATTTGTTCGTGCAAAAGAGTTGGTTAATCCTCTAACTCTTCCGTTGGAATTCGGTGTACTATGGTCACCTTGTATGTAGAATGAGTGGCATCCAAACCTTTATGAATCTCAAGTTATTCATCAATGTCTGACCAATGGAACACTTTGAAATGAATCAATCCTCTTATACTATTCAGGTACCAGTGGTTCCAACATCGGTGACGTAAAAGATGCAATTGTTCTTTACGTTTTACTTGTATTTTGACGATCTCTTGGTAAATGTATCTAAGTTTCAGCGGTAGATTCTGAATGTACTCTTCTAAACTAGTCATTCACAGCAATGTCTTTCTTTTGTCGGAGGTAATAAATGTACTTTTTGCACAGAACTGATCGTACTCCAGTAGCTTATCCAAAATGTTTAGTCACTAACTCACACGCCACACGTCGCACACACGTTTCCTTTTGAAACAAGATTAGTCCGTGTAAAAGATTTTCGTAATCCTCTATGTCTTTCTCTGTAATTCGGTGTAGTATGGCTAGCCTGTAAGAAGAAGGATGAGTAGCAATCAAAGTCTTCTGGTCCTCGTCCAATTATACCATATCTGACCACCGGAAAGCTTTTACATGAATCAGTCCTCTTATAGCTTTCAGGTACCAGTGGTTTAAACATTAGTAACGTAACGGATGCAATTGTTCTTTGCGTTGGACTACTATTTGACAAACTCTCGGTACATGCGTTCTCTCAACTCCACAGGCAAACCACAAATCTTCTCTTGTAAAGTATCCATCCAGAGATTACTGAGGTCCCACTAAAGGAAGGTAGTGACAGTGCGGAGACCATCGAGTATATTCCAGGTAAGCGCAATCTCTCTGTTCCCACTGGTGAAGGGACATATCGCAACTGAAGCACTTGACTTTATCACCTTCACCCAAGTAGCTCTGGCTAATTCTTCGGGGTTAGATCCTCCCAGATATTTAGGCCACTTTCCTTGGAAGATTTGGAAGCGACTTTCAAAGTCGCTGTATTAAGGCAAACGCACAGGGAACGAATATTTTTCTTTCACAGGCTCATTTCGATGAGGGTACGGTGAAATCTGCAGTAGTGTGTTCAGGATTGGATAACATCCGTAGGGTGGTAGCACCATGGTTTCACTTGGAGGATGACATCGACAATGAAAACCAGTAACGTGAAAAGGTGTTCGATAACAAGTGGCATCGCTTTCGCATCTATGAGGTTTCACACGCACAACATCACTTTCATTGGTAGATGTTGTAGTAGTAGTCATAGCAAAGTTCCCATGATGTGGTACTAAATCGCTGAGGTTACAACGTACGGCATCCCTGCCATCGCAAGGCACAGTATCACACTCCACTTGAGAATCATCGAACTTGAAAGGTGTTGTCTGTTTAAAAGTATTCATCTTTCTTTTTTGGTGTTTGTAGTCACAATGAACTATCGGTCTTGGACGTCTTCCCTTTTATACTAGTCGTAATGAAGTCTCAGCTTGTAAATCGTTTTTATGTCTAGTTTTGGTAGTCTTCCTTTTTTCTTCCTGGACAACGGTACTAGCTTCTCTAAGGTACCATCATACCTGTACCGTAGTGCGATGGGGGAAAGGCCATAGAAAGGTAAGGACAATGCGGAGACAATCGAGTATGTTCTAGAATAGCTAAATCTTTATAAATACATCGATCTATAGGCAACTTCAGACCACAACTGAAACACTGTACTTCGTATACCAATCCAGTCTCAGGTCCCTAGTAGAAAAATCCTGTTCTCGCTAAAACATTCTAAGTACGTAATCCTTCTCGTATCGGTGGGCCATTTTTAAAACGTTTCCAATCGACTGGCACAATTACAATAGTCAGGCAAGAAGAAATGAAAATTATATTGTTTGAACTTGGAGTTCTCAGTGGGTGACTCGATCGATTCTTGCTGTGCCAAAGTCATCGTTCTTGTTGGTGGCTATCGTCTTGGAACCATCTTTTTATACCAGTGTGTCCGTACGGTAAAGTGAAGTAGTTGGGAAGTCGCACTCGCTTCTGGAACACGATTGGAGAAACTTTTTCTAAAGGCCGACTGACGATTTGGTGTGTGGGTAAACGTACAATCTTGTGTGGTTCGTTTGTGGTCACTTTAAAATCTTGATCCTCTCCAGACTGAAAGGCTTCTTTCAATACCCCAAAGTTCACCACTTGATTGGTGCGGTAATTGAAAGTCAATCCTTTCACTTTACACTCCGTGTGCTCTTCTCCTTGTGGGTCACGGTATTCGTAGTCGCAATTTTTGGGACCGCCGCTAGCAAAACTTAGAATCTTGTCGTCGAGATGCTCATCAGTCCAAGCTCCTAAACGGTTCCTTCAATGTCATGGTGCCAGTGAGCCAGACGATCGATGTAGATGCAACTGTCCGTGTCAAAATACAGCACACGATCTCCTAACAGTTCTAAAGCTTCGTACAATTTTAAGCGAGCATGGGCTGTCACGTAGGCCGCAATGATGACATTTCCAAATTCGTCGGCTTCTACAAACTCCAGTTCTTCTTCGTAATTGACCAGGATCAAGTCTTCACGAAGGACGTCCACGTGTTTCATGTATTTGGTTTTGTCGTGAATCACCTGGAAATAGCGGGAAGGATCGGACAAATACTCCGTCTTGGGTAAACACGGTCGTTGTGCCATTTTGCCCCACAAACAATTTAACATTACTTTGGCAAACAATTCCCTTCCTTCGTTTTTCTCCACGCGGTCTAAAGTGATACCTTCCTGCTCCAAGTATTTCTCTTTGAATTTCTTTTGATCTTCGGGAGTGTGGCACCAGGAAGGATAGCCACATGCTTCTTGTTTCCGTTTTGAAAATGCATCCACGTAGTCTGCAAAAATGCCTTTCTGAGTCTCGTCACCCTTGTGGTACTGTTCTCTCTTCGGAAAGTGGTAAATTTCGTACACTTCTAACAGTTGGTATCCCAGGTCCAGAGCTTTAAACAAGTCCACGCTGACCCACGTTCCCGTCAAGGCCCGATCTTCCTGAGTGTGATGACACGGTTGCTCTTGGTTGCACGTTTCGGCACAAGTACGGAACAAGGGAAACATCAGTTTTCCTTGGTAATGGTGAGGCAAAACGGGATGGTACAATTCCATGGGAGGCAAGACTTTACACTTAATCAATCCTTCGTATCGTCGAAAGTTCTCCACGTCGATGTGTTCCGTCAGCAATTGTGGGTGCCCTGCGAGAAAATTACGATATTTGCAAACGTAAGGATGCAGTAAACTCACGTCCAAGTATTTATTTCTTTTCCTTTCTCCTCGTCGGCGTAGTACAGCAGACAGGTGGCATTCGTCCTTCCTCCGTACAAATTCTCCTGCGGGTTCAAACGGTCCACCAGCTTGTATCTTTCCACGATGCGTTTTCAAACGGTGATCGTACTCGTGTTCCCACATTTCCACCACTTGGTATCCTTGCTGTTCTAACTTCAAGCGACGTTGACAAGTGGCCTCCTTACAAGTCTTCCATGGTACATTGTAAAAACTGATTTTTAGTGTAACATTGAGGGTAACAGATCGGACATCCGTGAAATAAGCAACCGTTAAACTCGTACACGATCTTGGGGTTTTCTAAGTCCAAGCCACCCACTGATTACGTTCCGATGGTCTTTTCGGGCGTGTTGGATCCATTTGTCTTCCTTGTCGCACAAGTCATGTAGCCAACGTAGGGTTTTGACCGAGTATTGACGTTTGACAAAGTTTGTCGTCTGAGGGTGTATGGCAGCCAGGGTGTTTTCGGGCATGAATCGTTTGCGTTACACTAAGGAACACGCTTTGGCAAAGGTGCAGGCTTCTTTCAAAGGATCGATCCCTCCGTGCTCCATGAACAGTTCTCGAAATTTTCCACAGCAACGCCGTAAAATTTCCACGTCGGAACGACAATACTTTAACATGTCTTCCTGAAAATCGAAGGCGTCCGAGGCGTGAGAGTGGTACCAAGCGTAGAAAGCTTCTCGTTGTTCGGTGCGCATGTTGTCGGGGTCGTGGTAGTGAGCATCAGGCAAATGGAGTAGAACAGCGTATTGATTGGTTTCGGTATTGAAAAAGTGTGGAAAATAGCCTTTTTTAACCATTTCTGTCATTCCAAATGTTTTAGGCATTCGACTCAAAGGCATGGCCAAGTAACTCATCGAATCTTTAAACTGCACTTGTCCCACTTGCATGAAAATGATTTTGACTCCGTTCAAAGTCACTTTACGACGTTAGGTAATTTGTTCCGGATAGTATCTGAGAAGAAATTGCCCATCGTATCCCGAGAAATTGTGAGCCATCACCGTGGAATGGCGATGGCCATCTCCGTAATGTTTGATGTCCTCTTGACTCCGCGTCTCGTCGATAGGGTTTAAGATACATTGGGCAAAATCGGTCAGCGTGGTTGGTCCCCGAAGATTTTTTCATGTCCTCCAGGAATCTTGCTACAGTGGGGCAATGAGTACAGATAGGCTCTTGGATGCACTTCGAAAAAGATGAAATTCCCTTTCTTCTTCTGGTCATCTTCCTCTTCATGTTTGGAATGGTATTTTTGAATGTAGCATTCGTGTTCCAAGTGCACGACTTGGTGATAAATGTGACATTGTTTCATTCCTGAACATACGTGAGCCTTGGTATTATTGGTACTCATCACTTGTCCACAAGTAGGGCACAATCTCAGGAGCTGACAAGCACTTTTCTGCTGTGAACCTCGCGTTTTCAGATGTTGTTGGTAACAGGCAGGGCTGACAAAGGTGCGCTGACAAGCAGAGCAATGCACTCATTCTTGTCCTTCGTCAAGACAGGGTTTAGAGGCCAAACATCCCTCACATTTCGATCCACAATGCTTGTGTTGCTCTCGATTGTTACAGCCATAGTCACATTTCTCACAATATTAACCGTATCCCAGGAACCCGATGATGCCGGTAATGGTATCGAAATGTTCATCGTATTGATAGACGTGAATGTATTTTCCGTCTTTGAAATTTTTGCCTTGAAACAATGGAGGTCCGCGCACTTCTTGAGGGTGCACTTTCAAGGTGTAGCGTGGAGCTAAGACGTCTTGCAATTCTTGCATTTCAGGAATGCCACAGGGTGTGTCTTTGGATATCCCCGCCTGCTGTAACGGGAGTTCTGCTTCTCTTTGTTGTTTGGTTCGGTTAGATCTGCAAATGTTCTCCCACTCTCTTTTCCATTCTACCGTGTTGTTCTTATCGGTATTCGTTCATCCTACGACAATGGCACGGACTAAACACATCTGGTCTTGAGGGTTGTTAATTGGGACGAGGCTCTTTTTGGTGCTGCTAAGGTCGTCCACCAATAACACCTTTTTGCGTCCGGTCCCTTGGAGAAGAGGAACGTGGGTCATGAACAGTGTTGCTTTTCCATCGGCGATGTGAAACTTGTCGTTGGATTGTTGTACGTGTTGAATCTTGTCGATGACTGTGGAAGTTGGCACTTCTGCTAGGATGCTAAACCCGATCTAAACGGGGAATTTCAAACTGTCGTGATGAATGAAAAATCTCAAGCGATCGTCTTCGTTGGCTTCACATTGCTGTTTCAGTGTGGTTAACATACAATCCCACACATCGATGATGAAGCCCTCTGCTTTCTCCAACGGTACGTCGGACTTGAAATCTTTAAACTTCACCGTGTACGTGTAGGCCGTGGTTCTAAATTTTCTGGAGGAGAGTTTGGCCGTCTCTCGAATGTGGTAGTACTTTTCAGGGTTTACTGGTAGTGGACTTTGGTTTGGTGTAGACTCCCTGGGCCAAGATTCTGGCTCACTCATCTCATCTTCAAAATCGATGGCATGAATTTGAGCCAAGACTTGAGCTACTGTGCGAGGCGATAAGTCACGTTTCTGTCTCTTACTTTCTTCTCCTTTCTCCACGAAATGATGCGATTGTTTCATTTTGACTGCAAATGGTCAAATGACTACATTTGAAACACCATGGACACCTTATATCCATGTCAGACCAGTGTATATATAAAATGCTACTGCCTTCCCTTCCAGTATTCATTTCACTCTCAAGCCGACCAGCACGATGGAAGAGCCCACACTGATCGAACTTCTGATCAGAGCTTTGCGAGGTGTCATACGAAAGTTTTCTTCAGAGAAGCCGACGGACTAATCACCGTCCTTTCGAGACAAAAGTCAAGATACTTGCTATATCTGTCAGAAGAAAGGGCATTGGGCAATAGAATGTCCAGACCGTCGAAAAAGATAAACCAGTGTCAAAAGAGACAAAAGTCGAGACACCTGTTATCATTGTCAAGACAGAGGACATTGGTCTTCAGACTGCCCTTAGAAATAACAGGAACAGGAGGAAGAAGAAGAGGTGCCCTATGCAAAGGAAGAACCCCGACACGTTCAGAAAGAGAAGAGAGAGAAGAAAAGACGAGAAAAAAGTGAGGAAGAAGAGGAGGAAAAACCTGTGAAAGTGAAAAAATTCAAAAAGCAGAGAAAGTGAACAAAAAAGACACAGAAGAAGTCTATGAACTTTTTAAAAGTGTTGTGTTGTGACATTGCATTGTCAACTTTGTACCAAAATAGACCAGACAGAAAAACGTGTCTCCTGGTTTTGATTTTTAGAATGATAAAGGGCCTATACTCACACAACACACACACACACACACACACACACACACACACACACACACACACACACACACACGCGCGCGCGCGCGCGCGCGTACATGGGTAAAAAGGGATTTTTGAGTTTAAATGGATATTTTATTTTTATCTGATTTTGGCAAAATGAATACTATCTCTTTTCCAAAGAAGTAGGTGGCCCTGAAAATGACCGTTGGGTGTTTGTTCTCAGGAACGAGAAGCAATCAGCTTTAACTACCTTAAGCCTTTGCCACGGTTAAGGCTTACTTCTGGACCTGCTCCCGTCGATGATTTGGTAGAAATCACTAGGGCTGGTATCTCAGGCGTAGTAACAGGGTTGGTTAGTTTGACTCGGGAAGGTTTTTTTTTTCTCTTGGGTCGTAATAAAGAAGTCTGATACATTTGTTTCAGACTCCTTAACTCTGCCAAAATGTCCAAGAGTACCGTTACCGTTCGACTTTTACTGTCCTCCTTCTCTCCTAGATCTTGTTTCCTCTCTGCTTCTTCTTCTTGCTGTTGTTTCCTTCTTGTCTCTTCTTCTTCTCGCTGTTGCTATTCAAGAAGATAAGCTTGTTCTGCTTCTTTCTGCTGTTGTAAAAATTTCTCCAATTCTTCTTTCTGTCTCTTTTTAAAAATCCTCGACGTGTGGTAAAGAAGAAGGTGCCGATGGTGCTGGTACCTGAACAAATTCTTGCGAAGAAGAGAGAAAATCCACTAAATCCCAATTAAAATCGATCTGTTCTCGAAGTAGGTCCGTGTTGACTTTGGTACCCGATGCTATACCATTGCTTCTCGTCTCCACGGCCGGTGCACCCCAATTCATCGTCTTCTTAGTTTCCGTCATGTTTCAAACAACAATGTCGCATCGATTCACTGCGCAGAGACGCTAGCGCACCTATATAGGGAATATGACGTCACAGGCAGCTCCCTTCGGATTGGAAGACAGACTCCTCGCAGTGGCTGAATTTTGTAACGCTTGTTTGGATTGGTGAAAAATCTCAATCCGTTTCGATCCGCTCTTCCACTATAAATAAACGCGGTTTACTTCATTCCCTTCACCTGTTCTCGTCACAAGATGTGGACAAACGTTGAATCCTCTACTCTCGTATCATCGATGCTGTTCCGTTCGGACTATCCCATGTATGTTAAATCATCGTGGACAATCATCCGGATCACCAAGACGACTGTTTGGAAAAGAAGGATCTATGTGGAGAGACAAGGCTGTCTGATGCGAGTCCTCATCTACGGACCAGAGGTTAGACGAAGTTTGAGGAAGTGAAGAAGACCTATGAGATGCCCTCTATGTTAACGGAATGTTTTTAACAAGTAAGAACCCAAACGGCCCTTTTTAGGACACTCATATATCTCGATACATATGTATGTATGTGTGTGTGTGTGTGTGTGTGTGTGTGTGTGTGTGTGTGTGTGTGTGTGTGTGGTGTGTGTGTGTGTGTGTGTGTGTGTGTGTGTGTGTGTGTGTGTGTGTGTGTGTGTGTGTGTGTGTGTGTGTGTGTGTGTGTGTGTGTGTGTGTGTGTGTGTGTGTGTGTGTGTGAACTCTATCCATCTTGTCCCTATATTGTTCTGGGGAGAGTCTTGTCATGTTCATTCCCCTTGTCCCTATCCATCTTTGCCCTATATAGTTCCAGGATGTTTATCTTTCTTTGGTCTCATCGGCCCTATAAATTTGTGCCCTATCGTATCCCAGGTCATTTTTCCTTCTCTGGTCTCTTATGCCCTAAAGTATCCCCCTTCATTACTTAACAGTGTCGCTTTTCCATCGATGATGTGAAACTTGTTGTTGGAATGCTGCACGTGTTGAACCTTGTCGATGACTTTGGAAGGTGTCAGTTCTGATGGCCTGCTAAACTTGGTCCAAACGAGGAACTTCAGATTGACGTGGCTTCACACTGCCGCTTCAGTGTGGTTAACAAAGAATCCCACACATTGGTGATGAACTGTTCTGCTTTCTCCAACGGTATGTCGGACTTGAAATCTTTAAACTTCACCGTGTACGTGTAGGCCATGGTTCTAAATTTATTTTCTAGAGGAACGTTTATCCGTCTCTTGAATATGGTAGTACTTTTCATGAGTTACTGAGGGTGGGTTTTGGTTTGGTGTAGACTCTCTGGGTCTGGATTCTGGTTCTCTCATGTCATTTATTTGAGCCAAGACTTCAGCTACTGTGCGAGCCGATAGGTCACGTTTCTGTCTCTTATTTTTTTCTCCTTTCTTCACGAAATAATCGTTTCATCTTGACTGCAAAAAGTCAAATGACTACATTTGAAACTCCATGGTCCCTATATAGCAATGTAATGTCAGTGTCTTCCCAGTATAAAGGGTCAGTGTCTTCCCTCCAAGTACTCATTTCACTCTCAATCCTACCAGAAAGATGGAAGAGCCATCACAGATCGAACTTCTGATCAGAGTTGTGCGAGGTGTCATACGAAGGTTTTCTTCAGAGAAGCCGACGGACTATTCCCTCTCCTTTCGAGATAAAAGTCAAGATACTTGCTATATCTGCCAGAAGAAAGGGCATTGGGCTACAGAGTGTCCAGACCGTCAATAAAGCAAGACCAGTGTCAAAAGAGTCAAAAGTCAGGATACATGTTATCATTGTCAAGAGAAAGCACATTGGTCTTCAGGCTGCCCTTAGAAACAACAGGAAGAAGAGGTACCCTCTGAAAAGGAAGAACCCAGACATGTTCAGAAAGAGAAGAAAAGAAGACGAGAAGAAATTTAGGAAAAAGAGGAATAACCCGTGACAGTGAAGAAAATTCAAAAAAAAGGAGAGAGTGAAAAAAGACAAAGAAGAAAAATAATCTTTTTAAAGTGATGTGTTGTGAATTGAATTATACATTTGTACCAGAGAATATACCAGAAAGATAAACTTAAGTGTCTCTTGGTTTTTAATTTTTTAGAATAAGGACATACACTCACGCACTCACACACGTCCATCATGGGGATAAAAGGGATTTTGAGTTTTGATTGCTTTTGGCAAACATTGAGTAGTCTCTTTTCGAAAGAGGTGGGTGTCCCTGAAAAAGGCCTTTGGGTGTGTTTGTTTGTTTTTTCTTAAAAAAAAAAACAAACAAAAAAACAAACAAACTCAGGAACGGGAAGGAATGAACTTTAACTGCCTTATCCCTTGGCCACGGCCAATGCCTACTTCTTGACCTGCTCCCGTCGATGATTTGGTAGAGATCACTAAGGTTGGTATATCAGGCGCAGTAGATGTGTGGACGGGGTTGGGCTGTTTGGCTCGGGAAGGTCTTTTTCTCTTGGGTCGTATTAAAGAAGTCTGATACAGTTGTTTCAGACTCCTTAACTCTGCCAAAATGTCTAAGAGTACCGTCACCGTTTGACTTTCACTATCCTCTGTCTCTCCTAGACCTAGTTTCTTCTCTGCTTCTCCTTCCTATCGTTTTTTTCTTGCCTCTTCTTCTCGCTGTTGCTGTTGAATAAGAAAGGCTTGTTCTGCTTCTTTTTGCTGTTGCAAAAATTTCTCCAATACTTCTTTCTGTCTCTTTTTAAAATCCTTGACGTACTGTAAGAAAGGAAAAGGCGGCGAAGGTGCTGGTACGGAAAGAAATTCTTGTGAAGAAGAAAGAAAATCCACTAAATCCCAATTAAAATCGTTCCCTTCTGGAAGTAGGACCGTATTTGCTTTAGTAGCCGTTGCTATGCCATCACTTCTCGTCTCCACGGCTGGTGCACCCCAATTCATCGTCTTCTTAGTTTCCGTCATGTTCTAACTCTGTCGCATTGATTCACTGCGCAGAGACGCTAACGCACCTATATAGGAAACGTGACGTCACAGGTAGCTCTCTTCGGGTTGGAAGACAGACTCCTAACTGTGACTGAATTTTGTAACGCGTGTTATGATTGGTGAAAGACCTCAATCCGTTTCGATCTGCTTTTCCACTATAAATAACCCCAGTTCACCTCATTCCCTTCAAATGTTCCCGTCAAAAGATGTGGACTAACGTACAATCGTCTACCCTCCTATCATCGATGATGTGCAACCCGGACTATTTTACGTATGTCAAATCATCTTGGGCTATCTCCCAGGTAACAGAGACAGCCCTATGGAAACGAAGAATCTATGTGGAGAGACAATGCTATCTAAAGAGAGTTTTAATCTACGGTCCAGAGGTCAGACGAAGTTTGAGGAAGAGAAGAAGATCCGTGAGATGCCCTCTATGTTAACTGAATGGTGTTAACAAAAAAACCAAGGGCCCTTTTCAGGGCCACTCCATTACCTCGAAAAGATAACTATTCTCTGTTGCCTAAAAAAAAAATTTTGTAGATTTTTTTGTGTGATAGATTGATGTTCATCAATCTGTCTTTATATCCTATGTCTCTGTCTCTATGTCTATTTGCCCCTACAATCCCCCTTGCCACACTGTTCCGCCCGATTGAGGTCAGCCACTTGCAACATTGTTGCCAATGTCCAGTACCGTGACGTCATCCCTGTTCTATTCCTACTGTCCCTAGACAAGCCCAATACCTTGTCGCTCAACATTCCCTATGTTCAATTCCCCTTGTCCCTAGAGTGGCTCACAATGTTAAAAGTCCCATTGTCCCCAGAGTGGTTATGACTAAATTTAACATAGAAGTCCCATTGTCCCTAGGATGGCCCCTTTCACTACTATTAGTAGTAATAGTAGTAGTGGTAGTAGTAATAGTGGGGGTTGGTGGTGGTAGTAGTATTAGTAGTAATATTATTATTAATAATGATATTAATAATAGTGGTGGTGGTAGTAGTAGTAGTGGTGGTGGTGGTGGTAGTATTAGTAGTAATAGTAGTAGTGGTAGTAGTTATAGTGGGGTGCTGGTGGTGGTAGTAGTAGTAGTAGTAGTAGCAATATTATTATTATTATTAATAATATTAATAATAGTGGTGGTGGCAATTAGTAGTACTGGTGGTGTGGGTAGTAGCAGTGTTAGTAGTAGTGGTGGTGGCATTAGTAGTGGTGGTAGTGGCAGCAGAAGTAACGATGATGGTAGTGATGATGTTGGTAGTAGTAACAGTAGTAGCTGCAGCAATATTAATAGTTGTTGTAACAGTAGTTTTAGTAGTAGTAGTAGTAGGAGTTGTTGTTGTTAGAACAGCAGTATTGTGAGGAAGAGTAGTGGTTTAATAATGATCGTCTGGTGATGACAGTAACATTGGGGGTGTTAATGATAACGATTGTGGTGGTAGTGATTACATGACGTCTGAATGCGATAGCCTGCAAGACCAAGAATGATATCAATGGCACATAAGCAAGAAAATTCAAAGCAGTAACATCAACGACCATGACTAATAAAGGTGGAATAAAGGCTTTGGCAACTAAGTGTTTTGTTTTTCACTCAAGTGACAAACTTCGCACCAGTTAATAAATCTTACTTTCGTCAGTAGCCTATTATGATCTAGAAATGCAATTGATGTCCCGAATTTACACGTTATATTGCCACATTTTCACTCACTAATGTTCTACAGAGGTGGCCAAAATGTTGACCGTTAAATGATTTTATCGGCGGACGGTAAACCGTCTTTTATTTAGTATGTATGTTACTTAGTGTGGTGATTTGGAAATCAGTTATCGGAGAGAAAAAAGTGTGTACGTTTTCTCCCATACGCTCCTGTAACAGATGCTACAAGTCTGTCAGGATGAGGTGCTGAACGGCGTTAACACCCTCCCCTACTATAACTATCATATCTTCATAAATAGATCGGGGTGCTCATTATTTTTTCAGACACATACTTACCTATGAACAGTACTGCCAGTAGGATATGGAGGTCCTTGACATTGAGTTTTTCTATCATTCTTTTATATGTGTAACACAACTTTTCACTATGTGAATCTCATGTGAGACCAAAAGAATACATCGGTTTCATCTTTGTCGTGAATCATCCGTAATAAAAGCAATCAAGTCACGCTTTAATCCGTAATAGAAGTAATCAAGTCACTCTTCAATCCGAAATAAAAGTAATCAAGTCACGCTTTAATCCGTAATAAAAGTAATCAAGTCACGCTTAATTCTTAGTTATCAATCATCCTGTGCAAACCGTTTAATTTCTAGTTCAAAAGTAAACTATATGCTTCGTCAATATAATTTTTTATCTAATGTTTTTCACACTTTCTTTAACAAAATTTATAAAACTGTAATTTATGTATTTTTCCACTCAGCACCATCACCGCCGAGTGAACGCCTATGCTATAAAAATAAAAAATACAGACTGAATTGCGAAGTAAAAGGTACTAATTATTTGAATCTGGGCAAACCCACACAATTTGTGGATTAGAAAATAAAACTTGAAGAAATTCTGCTTGATTAAATATACCACTCAACTAAATACTTGAAGAAATTCTGGTTGCTTATAAATTTCAATCGAGATGGTTCAGGGTACTTACTATTTTGTCTTCTGTTATTGCAACCACTAGATGCTAGCATTTCAGTGTAGGAAGTGCTGTGAGATTAAACATTCTGCCAAACTGAAGAAAAGAAAAAGATACGATCGTTTGATGCGATATATATTAACGTGCAGCAAAAAATTACTGTACGGTCCATGAAATATAAATTACCAAAACTTAGTGTGGGGTACAGTGTGTGAATGCGTTTGAATTGTGCTTGTCTGCTCTATGATACAAAGTATATAGTTTACCATGCACACTTTTATTGATGAGTAAAATTTTATCTCACTGATATGAATCTTGAAGTTCTTCATGTATTAAAATCAGATTATTTTATTAGTGGTGAATCAAAAATTTGAGAAAACAATACAAGTTATCGAGAAAAAGATTTATTTTGCAATAAAACAATTCTAGCGGGTAAACGCTGTAATAATATGGAGTAATAAAATTAGATATGGAACGGCAATAACAAAATTCTAGTAAACAAGAAATAAATGAAGCTGACTGGATAGTTGCAGGTAATATTGTCTCAAAGGAAAGGTGTTCAAGACGAACAATTAGGTCTGAAAAGGCAGCAAATGTTTGAACGCGAGCGACATATCTACGAAAAGAGGAACCTGAAGCGAAAGTTTTAAAATCTACAAACAAAACGTTTTCGGGTAAACAGATTGAGGACAAGGAAGAATACAAGTGGATTAAGCATATTGAGAAGAAAACAAATACAGATTAAAAAGAAATAAATCTTAATAATTCAATCAATATAAGTCAAATTACGGTAGGCGATCTCTATATGGTTCTTAATACGGTCCGACCGCAATCAAATGAAATAGTCTCATGTAATATAAATACAAACAATAATAATTTTGCTCAAGTCCAACTTGAGCTCAAAGTTTGGTTCACAAATATGACTTTGTTAGAGGAGGCAGTGATAGATGGAAATACAAAAAAAGGACTTCGTTAGAGGAGGCGGAGATTGATGAAACAATATTTAATTACACAAGTTTTAAAGCTGCCACAAACATGCTTCATTGATTGGACTTTAATGTTTGATTGATTAAGCTTTAATGTTTCACTGGTTAGGCTTTAATGTTTGTTTGGTTTGGCTTTAGTGTTTGATTGGTTATGCTTTAATCTTTTATTGGTTAGGCTTTAATGTTTAATTGGTTAGGCTTTAATGTTTGATTGGTTAGGCTTTAAAGTTTGATTGGTTAGGATTTGAGGTTTGATTGGTTAGGCTTTAATTGCACTTTCAGTACTAATCATGCGGAACAAAATCGGAGCTAAGTGCCCTTCTCAAGGACATACCGAAGCAACCGACCAGAGCTGGTTTGAGCCGATATCAAACCAGGAACCCTTGGATTATGAGTCCGACTCGTCACCAAAAGAGTTGCCGCAGATCCCCTCAAACTCGAAACTGTTTAATGCTCTGTTTGAAGGCCTTATTACTCGGTTTGAGGAAAAGATCACGGACTGTGTTTGACAAGACCGAGGATCTGTACATAAACGTTGACAAGTATGATTCTTGACACGGTAGCTCTGATACGGAGTTACCTGGATGAGCACCTTGATCCCATTAACTTGTATGCATTGGTAATGAAGCCAACACGTACATGTGAAAACTTTAGGTGCTGAAATAAGATCAGAACTTAATAGATATCCCCGATAACGATGATATCGACTACATGTTAAAAGTTGATCTGGAGATTCAAAAACTTCATAACGACATCAATGACTACCCATTAGCTACAGCGAAATTAATTTTCAACGAATATGATGTATCTGATTTGCAAAAGAAATTCACAGAAGAAAAGGCTACTAAACCAACTGTACACAAATTACTATGCACAATGCAAAACAGAATCCCATATGTAATTCACTACAGGATCTTACAGCTATACACTCAGCCTAAAATTAACGAAAGCTTAAGGAATTGTCTTCTCTAATCCACAGTCTTGCTTGAAGCCATGCATGGAGTTATACACATCTTAAGGCAGAAAGCAAGCATATGGATCTGAGTCGTCTAATCCATAGCCTTGGTTAAAGACATGCATAGAGTTATACACCAGCGTAAGACGTAATTCAAGCAATAAATTTCTGATATAGGAAAACAAGATGGAAAATCATAGGAAAAGACCATTTAAGACGCGTACAAACGAAAAGAAATGCAGAAAATCTTAAAAGGACATTTCTTTTGCGGGTAGAAAAATAATTTATAGCGATTTGGTATTGATCAGTATCAAAAAATTGATTGACCAGACTGACCTCTATTGGATTGACAGTATTAGATTTATAGAAAATGTTTATGTATGAACTATATTACAACAAGCGCAAACACAAATACAGCGGTCTGATCAGGCTAAATTCCCTTTATCCGAAACTGATTCACTGCGCATCGTGTTAAGACAGATCATATTTTACTGGACTGTTTAAAGTGTTTGTGGATTTAAGATCAAAATTGTGCCTGTTTAAAAAAGACGACGAAGATAAAAAAAATTTTAACTGACCAAAGAAAAGCCATATCAGGCAAATACGAAATTCGACATTTGCAGATATTGTATAAATTCTATATTTGCACGGATGTATAAATTCTATATTTCCAGGGATTGTATGAATTCGATATTTGCAAAGACTGTACTAATTTTGATATTAGGGAATGTATAAATTCGATATTTGCAGGGACTGTAAAAATATATTATGGAATCTATAAATTCGATATTTGCAGAGACTGTATAAATATATTAGGGAATGCATAAATTCGATATTTGCAGGGATTGTATGAATTGATATTAGCAGGAATTGTATAAATTCTGTAGTGCAGGCATTGTATGAATTCGATATTTAAATGCAGGTATTGTATATTCAGTCGTGGAGACAACTATCGAGATATCTTCCTACGGAGATTATAATGTCACGACTTGTATCATTACGATACACGTTTTCTTATTGATGATGTAAAAAGAAATACTGCCTTAAGGCTATTTCAAGTAAATCAATTTAAACAAATTAAATGTTTTGGAATGTGGAGATAGTAGTGGAGTAGTGACGAGTTATCGAGCGTTAGCTAATGCTAATGAGTGAGTCTCCTTTTTCATTTTCTATAGTAATCCCGTCATTAGTATATTATTGTGATGCATTATGACACGTTGTAGTGAATACAAAGTTACTGCTACATCATTTGCAGTTAATATTTAGTCTGTCTTTCAGGCATTCTTTTTAAATTTGAAAAACAAAAAAACACTATTGATAAACAAAGCGATTTCACTAATACTCATTGCTTCAATACTACATGTACTCTTTATAATGACGTCTTAACTTCTATAAAATGACCCGGATGTCTAATACAATCTTCGGGGCGATGATACGTCATTTATGTTTTTCTGAGAACAGAGAGAAGAATAATCCATCATGCTGGCGTGGAATAGGGAAATGTCAGCTTGTGGATCAATTTAATTTTTTGTGGGCATGGACTGGAAAAGTTTCGCTCCTTCTTATTCTGACCCTTAGATGAGATTCCACTGTCCCACATCAGTGCATACGGAGATTATAGGACTACTAATCTCGATTGATGGATCAATCAATCAATCAATCAATCAATCAATCAATCGAAAATGTGGATTTTAGAATCAAAACCTACATATATGAAGTAAATATTATGTTAAATTCGTACATCTACTACATTTATAATGTCTTTGTTAATGTCCCATATCAGTACATATTGGAATAATATTACTCTCTCTCTCTCTCTCTCTCTCTCTCTCTCTCTCTCTCTCTCTCTCATTCCAAGGTTCAAAGGATTTGTACTGTCTCGCAATAAACGCATTGTTGTTGTAAGTTCAAAAATTATCGAACACTCGAACTACAGAAACATAAAAAAGAGACAGCTTAATATCTAAAAGTTATGGTCATCAATTGCACTCGGATCAGGCATTACTAGGCTGCCCTGTTAATATATCGCTTGGCAAAGTGTTAATTTTATTTTTGCATCTTAACTGGTGTATACTTCCAAACCAGACAGTGTGATCGTGAATTTGATTAAAAATAAGTAAACGGTACCTAAACACGCGCACGTCACATGAGGGCTTGCAACGTCCGTGTCGACTTGAATAAGTAACTAGTGTCTACGCTAGGAGCAATACTGCCTCACAGGACGAGAAAACGATGACAGGTAAATCTCCTCTCTACGCCTATGTATCAATGTCCATGTATTTGTGATCATTCAAATTTTGAACGGTCATTCATCTATCTGTCTATCTCAGTATGGCTTTAATTAAAAATACTTTTGCTTAATTTTTGATGTTTTATACTATCAGTTAAGTCATCCAGTATTCTCTCTCTCTCTCTCTCTCTCTCTCTCTCTCTCTCTCTCTCTCTCTCTCTCAATTTCTAAACATGGCTAATGATGGGTTGGATCAGTATTCCTAAATGCACATTCGGTACATGGTGTTCATCTTCCAAAAACGGTTGGCTTGAAAGATTTGAGAAGAAAACAAAAATATTTCAAAAGATGAAAGGCGGCGAGATTTTAGAGGTAAAATTTTGTCATGTATGCCCCCACCCTCAATTCATTTTTAACAATTGGCACTATTTTCATTGCATGTCTATTACACGATTATAATAACATATTTTCTTCAGCTTGCTTGTTAACATTTTTCCCGTGTAAATGCTGATATGAACTTTTAACATTTGTCACTTTCGTTTAAGCATAGCTAACTATGATAGATGCAATATCCACTCTGCCAGTCTATACAACATTCTAATCACAATATGTCCAGTCCACCTTTGTGTGTTTTCTTGCTTTTGTATTTGTTCCTTTTGTTCTTGCTTTATTTCCTCTTTTTCTCAGTCGTAAACTCCTTATTGAATTGTCATTTATACGAATTTCCTGTATGGAATATCAGAAAGTGGTGGGGTGGGGGGCTTGAGCTTTCTTAGTTGATACACTCACGTATGCTCCTCTTACATTTGTTACAGTGAGAGATCATTGATCCTTAACAATATCTAGGAACATGCGGATTTTTAGTTGATTACTAAATCCCTGATCTGATGTCACATTATGCAGCATCAGTTCAAGGTCAGTATTGTTTGTAGTTGGACATGACTTACAAGTTAGCAGACCGCTCTGGTGACCTAGTGGTTAGAGCGTACGCCTCGGATACGGGAGGTCGCGGGTTCGAACCCTGGCCGAGTCATACCAAAGACTTATAAAAATGGTACTAACAGCTGCCTCTCTAGGCGCTCAGCATTTAGAGGTTAGTGTTAGGACTGGTTAGCCTGGTGTCAGGATAATGTGACTCGGTGGCTTGATGCCCCAGTGCTAAGAATCACTATAAACTGCCACACTGCAGATATCGTGGCGTTATGACTGAAAAATTGCTAAAACTACGTTAAAAATCCAAATCACACCCACCCACCTGCAAGTGAGTATATTCGGAAGATTGTAGATTAACAGAAAAGGACAACATCCAGGGCATTAGATTTTTGTGTGGAATTTAATGCCATTATTCGTTGTGTGGGATTTAATGCCATTATTCGTTGTGTGGGATTTAATGCCATTATTCAGCACAGTGCTATACATTGCTCTTGGGGGATCAGGGTAATATATAGAGGATCTCAAATGGGTAATATTAAATCATTACCCATTTGAGATTCTTTTTATCACATAGTTTTTATTTCAGTTGAAATTAATTAGATAGAAAAAAGAACGAATAATTTCGTTCATTCTGATGAACGGTGCACCTTTCATTTGTTGTGCATAAAATATAGTCCCAAACAAAGTTGAACTTGTAAAAGTAGATTGTACTTTTTTTACAAACTATAAATGAAAGAAAAAGCTTCCATCCGAATAAACAGAACATTTTATAACGACAAAGTCATTTTTTAAAACAGAATGATCAATGCGATGTGATGCCACATTGTTTGATACGGTACACAGTAGGCCTAGAGTACATGTTTACCCTAAAATGTCACTTTCAGAACTAAACATTACATTGTTGCGATTTTCATGTGGAATAGGATTACTGGATGTAAAATTCCCACACTTACTGCAATGCATTTGTGACCGGATATTTGCAGTATTTGATTTGGAACAATAGACTGTACAGAAGACGTAAACAAATTTCTTTTTGAGTCGGATTTGCATCCCATATATACTGCGTAAAGATGCTGTGGTTGGATAAAGTTCTGTCATTTAGGAGACCCATTTATGTCCAGATTCTTCTGTGAACAGAGGTGAGTTTATTTACTTCTGTAAGTTAACATGTAAACCACGCTTGCATATACGGTAGATTCTATATCTATGTTACAGATATACCGCCCCCTCCCCCACCCCGCCACCCGCTATCAAATAAGCAATACCCTTAAATTTACTTATTGTTGGTCTTGTCTTATAGTTTTATGCCATTTTTCTTATGATGATATTGTTATACATGACATAACAAACACCTGTGGGGGTAACATATCCATATTCAGACAGCCGAGATAGTTTTTCCTCAATTTCCTTTCGCGAGTCGAGTTAAAAAATGGCCGCCAAAATGTTCATTCAAAACAAAACATTCCAGAAGGCGGGGTTTAAAACGTTTTCCCACGATCCCAGCCAATCAGCAAAGAGGATACTGCACAATAATTTCATGGGCTTATTTGGACCAATCAGAATCACATAAGTGATATTTTAACGTGTGGTAATATAAAAAATATGAAACTGCACATACTATAGGAAAACCATACCTACTATGTGATAAATATATGATCTCAAATGGGTAATGCTTTAATATTGAATTTATGAAACGAGTTGAATAACGTCCAGCTTTTGCGAGCCTTGGCGACCAAAAGCTAGACATTATTCAACGAGTTTCATAAATTTAATATTAAACCATTACCCATTTGAGATTTTTTTTTTGTCACATAGTTTTTATTTCAGTGGAAATTATTTAGATAGAAAAAAGAACGAATAATTTAGTTCATTCTGATGGACGGTGCACCTTTCATTTGTTGTGCATAAAATATAGTCCCAAACAAAGTTGAACTGGTAAAAGTAGATTGTACTTTTTACAAACTATAATCAAAGAAAAAGCTTCCATCCGAATAAACAGAAGATTTTATAACGACAAAATCATTTTTTCAAAACAGAATGATCAATACGATGTGATGTCACATTGTTTGATACGGTACACAATAGGCCTAGAGTACATGTTTACCCTAAAATGTCACTTTCAGAACTAAACATTACATTGTTGCAATTTTCATGTGAAATAGGATTACTGGATAAAAAAAATTCCCACATTTACTGCAATGGATTTGTGACCGGATATTTGCAGTATTTGATTTGGAACAATTGACTGTACAGAAGACGTAAACAAATTTCTTTCTGAGTCGGATTTGCATCCCATATATACTGCGTAAAGATGCTGTGGTTGGATAAAGTTCTGTCATTTAGGAGACCCATTTATGTCCAGATTCTTCTGTGAACAGAGGTGAGTTTATTTACTTCTGTAAGTTAACATGTAAAACACGCTTGTATATAAGGTGGATTCTATATCTATGTTACAGATATACCGCCCCCTCCTCCCCCCCCCACCCCGCCACCCGCTATCAAATAAGCAATACCCATAATTTTACTTCTTATTGTTGTTCTTGTCTTGTAGTTTTACGCTATTTTTCTTATGATGATATTGTTATACATGACATAACAAACCCCTGTTGGGGTAACATATCCATATTCAGACAGCCGAGATAATTTTTCCTCAATTTCCTTTCGCGAGTCGAGTTAAAAAATGGCCGCCAAAATGTTCATTCAAAACAAAACAAGCCATAAGGCGGGGTTAGAACCGTTTTCCCACAATCCCAGCCAATCATTAAAGAGGATACTGCACAATAATTTCATGGGTTTATTTGGACCAATCAGAATCACATAAGTGATATTTTAACGTGTGTTAATATCAAAAATATGAAACTGCACATACTATAGGAAAACTATACCTACTATGTGATAAATAAATAATATGAATATTATAAACAGGATATACTAGTATTATCTTTCACAATCCTCACTGGTGCCTGTCCTTCACGGACCAGGCCAAGCTGGCCCAGTGACGTTTCATAGGCATGCCTTAACTTCAATTGATTAGACACAATTTAGCATTTCATGTATGGAAGTGCCGTTAAACACCAACCAATATCCAACAAACCAGCTCTTTTTGTCTAACATATTCGATCAGCATCCATATAGTATCCGATTAAGACAGATACAAAGCTAAGTGGTCAGTTTTTTATTTTCATTATTTTTCCTTTTGGCCTTTATGAAATAAAGGAAACATTCTGGCATCGTATGAACTCTAAGAGAACTGTATAACTTGTTTAAATGCTTGTACAACAAATATAAAATATATGCTATGAAGTATTTCAAAAAGTAGTTATTCCTGAAAGCCATTTTAAAAAGCTAAAAAGTCCGTGTTACAAAGTTTAATAGTGTATCTAATGTGAAAATACATAGAAATTATTGTCGACTGTCATGTAATAGCTATTTCTTTAAAATATCATTAACTTGGTAAGCGCTGAAAAAAGAAAGCAGCGGGACGGAACTGGAGGGGTAGGTTATCATTTGTAAGTCTTGAAAATAAATGGAAATGGGAAATGTTTCATAGCTTTGAAGTTTATATATATATATATATATATATATATATATATATATATATATATATATATATATATATATATTCCCATGGTGGCCCGGGTTGTCTACGGCGCTGGACTGTACAGATCACTCACACGTCTCACCTCTGTCCGCATGGGTTAGAGTCTCAGCTCAGCCAACGTGGGTATGTGAGGAAGCTTGCCATTGTTAGCATACGGTCTAGTGGCATTTTAGGAGTAGAGGCCTGCCTATATAATTCATGTATATTGTCTAGTGGCATTTAGGAGCACATCCTTACCTATATAGTACATGTATAGAGTGTAGTGGCACACTCGGAGCACAGCCTTACCTATATAATTCATATATAGGGTCTTGTGGCATGTTAGGAACACAGTCATGACTATATCATTCACGTATAGGGTCTTGTGGCATGTTAGGAACACTGTCATGACTATATAAATCACGTATAGGGTCTTGTGGCATGTTAGGAACACAGTACTGCCTATTTAGTTCATGTAAAGGGTCTTGTGGCATGTTAGGAACACTGTCATGACCATATAATTCATGTATAGGGTCTTGTGGCATGTTCGGGACACTGTCATGACTATATAATTCATGTAAAAGGTCTTGTGGCATGTTAGGAACACTGTCATGACTATATAATTCATGTATAGGGTCTTGTGGCATCTTAGGAACACAATCCTGACTATATAATTCATGAATAGGTGCGGCATATTAGGAACACTGTTATGACTATATAAGTCATGTATAGGGTCTTGTGGCATGTTACGAACACTGTCATGACCATATAATTCATGTATAGGGTCTTGTGGCATCTTAGAAACACTGTCATGACTATATAATTCATGTATGGGGTCTTGTGGCATCTTAGAAACACTGTCATGCCTATATAATTCATGTATAGGGTCTTGAGGCATGTTAGGAACACAATCCTGACTATATAATTCATGAATAGGTGCGGCATATTAGGAACACTGTTATGACTATATAAGTCATGTATAGGGTCTTGTGGCATGTTCGGAACACAATCCTGACTATATAATTCATGTATAGGGTCTTGTGGCATGTTACGAACACTGTCATGACTATATAATTCATGTATAGGGTCTTGTGGCATGTTCTGAACACTGTCATGACTATATAATTCATATATATGGTCTTGTGACATCTTAGGAACACTGTCATGACTATATAATTCATGTATAGGGTCTTGAGGCATGTTAGGAACACAGTACTGCCTATATAATTCAGGTATTGGGGCTTGTGACATGTTACGAACACTGTCATGACTATATAATTCATGTATAGGGTCTTGAGGCATGTTAGGAACGCAGTACTGCCTATATAATTCAGGTATAGGGGCTTGTGACATGTTCGGAACACTGTCATGAATATATAATTCCTGTATAGGGTCCTGAGTCATGTTTGGAAGACAGTACTGCCTATATAATTCATGTAAAGGGTCTTGTGACACCTTAGGAACACTGTCAGGACTTTATAATTCATGTATAGGGTCTTGTGACATCTTAGGAACACTGTCATGACTATATAATTCATGTATAGGGTCTTGTGACATCTTAGGAACACTGTCATGACTATATAATTCATGTATAGCGTCTTGTGACATCTTAGGAACACTGTCATGACTATATAATTCATGTATAGGGTCTTGTGACATCTTAGGAACACTGTCATGACTATATAATTCATGTATAGGGTCTTGTGACATCTTAGGAACACTGTCATGACTATATAATTCATGTATAGCGTCTTGTGACATCTTAGGAACACTGTCATGACTTTATAATTCATGTATAGGGTCTTGTGACATCTTAGGAACACTGTCATGCTTATATAATTCATGTATAGGGTCTTGTCTAGGAACACAGTACTGCCTATATAATTCAGATATAGGGGCTTGTGACACCTTAGGAACACTGTCATGACTATATAATTCATGTATAGCGTCTTGTGACATCTTAGGAACACAGTCATGACTATATAATTCATGTATAGGGTCTTGTGACATCTTAGAAACACTGTCATGACTATATAATTCATGTATAGGGTCTTGTGACATCTTAGGAACACTGTCATGATTATATAATTCATGTATAGGGTCTTTTGACATCTTAGAAACACTGTCATGACAATATAATTCATGTATAGAGTCTTGTGACATCTTAGGAAATCTGTCATGACTTTATAATTCATGCATATGGTCTTGTGACATCTTAGGAAATCTGTCATGCTTACATGATTCACGTATAGGGTCTTGTGACATGTTAGGAACACTGTCATGCTTATATAATTCACGTATAGGGTCTTATGACATCTTAGGTACACTGTCATGCCTATATAATTCATGTGTAGGGTCTTGTGACATCTCAGGAACACTGTCAGGACTATATAATTCATGTATAGGGTCTTGTGACATCTCAGGAACACTGTCATGACTATATAATTCATGTATATGGTCTTGTGAAATCTTAGGAACACTGTCATGACTATATAATTCATGTATATGGTCTTGTGACATGTTAGGAACACTGTCATGACTATATAATTCATGTATAGGGTCTTTAGGCATCTTAGAAACACTGTCATGACTATATAATTCATGTATAGGGTCTTGTGGCATCTTAGGAACACTGTCATGACTACATGCCTATATAATTCATGTATAGGGTCTTGTGGCATCCTAGAAACATTGTCATGCCTATATAATTCATGTATAGGGTCTTGTGGCATCTTAGAAACACTGTCATGCCTATATAATTCATGTATAGGGTCTTGTGGCATCTTAGAAACACTGTTATGCCTATATAATTCGTATATAGGGTCTTGTGGCATCTTAGAAACACTGTCATCCCTATATAATTCGTGTATAGGGTCTTGTGGCATCTTAGAAACACTGTCATGCCTATATAATTCATGTATAGGGTCTTGTGGCATCTTAGAAACACTGTCATGCCTATATAATTCATATATAGGGTCTTGTGGCATCTTAGAAACACTGTCATGCCTATATGATTCATGTATAGGGTCTTGTGGCATCTTAGAAACACTGTCATGCCTATATGATTCATGTATAGGGTCTTGTGGCATCTTAGAAACACTGTCATGCCTATATGATTCATGTATAGGGTCTTGTGGCATCTTAGAAACACTATCATGCCTATATAATTCATGTATAGGGTCTAGGTTTTTGTCTAGAAACACAGTCTGACCTTACAGTGCCAAAAAAATTAGATTGTGAACGAAAAATACTGCCAAAGTACGCAACTGCTAAAATCTTAAGAAAGCTAAACGCTTCCAAACAAATAAAATAAATACTAGAATAAGACAACATATAAAATTTAAAGATGTTGGGCAGGATATATATATATATATATATATATATATATATATATATATATATATATATATATATATATATCGTTCACAAAGTTTAAAATGTTTTAACGTTTAAGAAGCTTCTGGCAGGGAAAAGTCTGTGCAACTTGCTCGAATTTATAGGTTAATTTTTCTTTATTTTCTTTTAATATGCCGTGTATTGTGATTTAATATGCCGTGATTTGTGATTTAATACGCCGTGATTTGTGATTTAATATGCCGTGTATTGCCGTGTATTGTGATTTAATATGCCGTGTTTTATGATTTAATATGCCGTGATATGTGCAAAGTTCACGAGCACTGTAACGCAACTCGTCCAACAGCATTGCGCTTTCGCCATCTGAAATGAGAAAGTCTAAAACATATAAATATTCAATACCCACCCCCCTTCTCCCTCTGTGCTAACATTTGTCAGACTTATTCTTTAGTTTCCAGTGTTGTCCATATTTTTTAAATCTTTTGATAATTTTAAAGGTGTTTACACCCAACAGTAAGAAAACTTTATAATATTTAACAGTGTTTAACATAGCTAAACAAACAACAATTTGCATGCACACCTCGTCTTCTGGATGAAGGGGGATGAGCTTTTTTCAAATATTATTTATTGCTTTTGACTTGCAACCACTTACCAAAACTGCAAAGCCATTTGTTCCTTACTACTGATGCGTGCTAATATATGCTGCTCATGAAGTGAAAATATGGCAAATTTGGAATTATAGATGTGTTAAAACATATCATATGTTGATTTATAAATGTGTTAATGGGCTGGTTTTGA
>JAECUM010019339.1:0-61074 GCA_016617855.1 Megalonaias nervosa | reverse complement strand
ATATATATATATATATATATATATATATATATATATATATATATATATATATATACACTAATCATTACAATATAACATTATGTTTTAGAAAACCCCAACCTATCTACTTACCCTAATTTTAAAACCAGTGCTATAGGAAACACGTATTTTTTTTGTGGCCTAAAAAGACATATTTTCACATCTGCAAAACTCTCATTAAACTGAAAACATTTCATTTCACAGTGAAAACAAATTTTTGGGGTGAACTGGATGGCAGTACTGGCACCACATAGGACAGCATCCTTTTTTCTATGTATCAGGGATTGGGAATAACTTAACAAGCAGTGTGTTGTCAACTTACAACCCATAAATCACAAATTTTAACTGTTCTTTCATGAACTTTTATTTTTTCTATTTTCTTAGTTCCTTACAGAGATTCTGTGTTGACCAAGCTGCTGAAGAATGCCCTGGGAGGCAACAGCAAAACCATTATGGTCAGTACTTTTGAATTCCTCATTATAATGCTGTTGATTGGAGTCCTAACAGCAGTCTGTGTTATAAGAGAGGGCATCCTATAATGAGGGATGTTCCAACCAAGCTATGTCATGATAATGCATTACAACACAAAATTTGATATCTCATAATGTGAAATCACATTATTATTGGTTCTCATAAGCTATAATCTGAATTAGATGAAATAAATTGGATAGCAATGATAAAAAATTGATTGGATTTAATGGATTACATTATACAAGGGCAAGCAGTATACTGAGTTTTTTTTGCGAGAGAGGAACCTTGTTCCTTAAAAAGGATCATACATTATCATTTTCATCGAAGATTAAATTTGTGAAATGAGTGTTCATTATATTTTAATTTTATATAAGAAGTTGCATGGTATCCCATACCATAAAGGTGCAGGTAGGTAGGTGTATTGTATAATTAAAAGGGAATTATACAGTTAATTTTTAATGACATTTTGAGTGGAAAGAAACTTGAATTTTTTAAGTCTTAAAATTCATTTACATTGCAACAAGTCTAGATATTCTATTAGAAAAGAGTACCACAATCTTTAATTTTTAAGTTGTAAAATGTTCACTTTCCTGTTTCTTATTAATCACGATACTAGAGAAATGGTAAAGTCAAACATGATATAAAGAAACCTAGATGCCACACAGAAAAGTTTAGGAATGAGCATAAATACATTTTCAGTCATAGATTATCAATTGAGGTAAAAAATTTACTGTGAAAAATTTGAGAAATTGCAAACAGAGATTGTTATCTTTTGAAAGTGCCTTCTGTCTATAATTTTGTTGTGAAATGACTTAAACGAGAGCTGTTCCTTTACTCCAGCAAAGTAGAACATGGTTTTAATTTATCCTAAATCATTCAAAATAACGTAATATGTAATTATACAAATTCATCTACTTCTTATTCCATACATTTACTTTGAAATTATGCAAAATGTTTTTTTTGTTAAAAAATAATCTACTTATGCAAGTAATTTATTTTATAACAAAAAGACATTTTTCATAACTTCTATTATGAAAACAATGGAATAAATTATTGAGAGCTTTTCAATTTATTTTGACGTTCTCAACAACAGATTGATAAATGTTAATTTTATAGGTATAAGAAAACTGGCTGATATTTTGAATTGATTGAATAGATTTCCTATTAATTTTTTTCTTCTTTCTAGATTGCAGCTCTCAGTCCTGCTGATATCAACTATGAAGAAACCCTATCTACTCTAAGATACGGTAAGTTTTGTAGAAGATAATTGACTCCTTGGAAGAAAAGGAGAATGTACAGTATGACTGCATTATAATCCTGGCCATGAGAGCCATTGAGTATACCATCGTATAGTGAGACTGCCTAATAACGAGGTACATGGTACAAATAATTTATTAATTGCTAATGAAATAGAATCCATGACCATACCTTCCTTATAACAGGAGCTGTTTAATAATGTAGGGACTTATAATGAGAGAATGCAGTATGTTGAAAGTTTGATGAAAATTGGGCAAAAATAGTAAATTCTATTACAGTGCTCTGTTCTAAGCTTGCTTTTATCTGGCTGCTAGAAAACTACTAACCCAGGTGAAATTACATAATGATTTACACAAAGATACTGATTGATAAATATGGAACTACTGTTCTTTGGTGCTTGATGGACAGAATCGCAATGCATATAATTACATTTTTTATAGTGTTAATGAAATGGGATCCATGACTATACTCACCTGATATCAGGAACCATGTTATAACGATGGCTCCTATAATGAGACTGTCTTGTAATGAAGTACATACTACATATGATTACATTACTACAAATGAAATGGGATCCATGATTATACACACTTTATAACAGGGCCTTATGGTGAGACTGTCTTAGAATGAAGTATATGATACATATAATTACACTACTGCTTAATGAAATGAGATCTGTGACCATACCATGTTATAATGATGAGCCTTATGGTAAGACTGTCTTATAATGAAGTACATGATACATATAATTACACTACTACTTAATAAAATGGGATCAATGTCTAAACACTTCTTATAACAGGAACCATGTTATAATGATGGGCCTTATGGTGAGACTGTCTTATAACAACGTACATGATATATATATAATTACACTACTACTTAATAAAATGAGATCTGTGACCATACCATGTTATAATGATGGCCTTATGGTAAGACTGTCTTATAATGAAGTACATGATACATATAATTACCTTACTGCTTAATGAAATGTGATCAATGTCTAAGCATGTCTTATAACAGGAACCATGTTATAATGATGGGCCTTACGGTGAGACTGTCTTATAACGAAGTACACGATATATATAATTACATAACTGCTTAATGAAATGAGATCTGTGACTATACCATGTTATAATGATGGGCCTTATGGTAAGACTGTCTTATAACAAAGTACACAATACATATAATTACACTACTGCCTAATGAAATGAGATCTGTGACTATACCATGTTATAATGATGGGCCTTATGGTGAGACTGTCTTATAATGAAGTACATGATACATATAATTACACTACTACTTAATGAAATGGGATCAATGTCTAAACATGTCTTATAACAGGAACCATGTTATAATGATGGGCCTTACAGTGAGACTTTCTTATAACGAAGTACACGATACGCATAATTACACTACTACTTAATGAAATGGGATCCATGACTATACCGTGTTAAAATGATGGGCCTTATGGTGAGACTGTCTTATAATGAAGTACATGATACATACAATTTATACTAGTACTTGGTGAAATGGGTTTCCATGACTATACACACCTTATAACAGGAACCATGTTGTAATGATGGGCCTTATAGTGAGGGAAGTACTATGAGAAGTTTGTGTTCATGTACAGTGATTATACAAATTTTTCTGTGTGCATTAATTTGATAGCGCATGAGAGAAAAGTTAACTTTTAGCCAGTTTTTTGAAAGGTGCACATCTGAAGTAAGGCCAAGCTGTATACTCTATAACCCATATTACACACATCAATCATACACCAAAACAATGGGAATTAAAGGTTCTTTAAAACAATCCCTAAGATATACAAGGTCCTTTTTAAATAGCCAGTATAACCAGTGAGGAAACCCAGGGAAATTCTTTTTCTTTAAAATTCTGACCCTATGCAAAATACGAAACTGTAGAGCGCCACCATAGAAGACCTAGGACAAGTATGATTTTAACTATTTTCTGATAAATCTATGGAGTTATGGCCCCTAATTGACTTAGAATTTTGCCTTTCAGTTTCGACTCACGAACTTTTGAAGGACTTTTTGGGTTGAAACCAAATTTGATTTGAGGTTTTTGATCAGCAGTACTGTAATTCAGATTTCATTTTAGTTTGCTATTCAGCTAAAGGTTATTGAGTTATGGCCCCTGTTTGACTTAAAACTTTGGTTTTAATTGTATCATATTAGCAGGAGCAACCATGTTATATGGACACATTTCTGGTTTCTTTATAAACAGCAGAGTTGTTTCCTCTACACGACAAATGACAATTAAAACCTTGATCACACCCTACATAGTCTTGTACATCAGTTGTTTTTGTCTGATTACAGCTGACCGTGCCAAACAGATCAAGAACTCAGCCAAGATCAATGAAGACCCAACTGCACAGTTGATCAGAGAATTGCAAGAAGAGAATGAACGTCTCAAGTCCATGCTGTCTTCTGGCAAGATGGAGATGATAAAGGGTGATGATGAAAATGATGATGATATGTCAGAAGAAGGTAGGTTTTAGCATTCCATAATTCTCCACTGTGAAAAATGTTATTGTTATTGGTATTATAATTCATGGATTGTCATTTTTGTTGTGTCTTTAAACTTGGTATTTTGATGCAATTGCAAAATCCACAAAAATTGGTACCTAAGATAACACTGTGAAATTATAGTAGTACCTCTATTGGGGGTTTTGGTTGAGTTCAGGTGTTTGAATTTTATGCTGAAAGTGTTTTGAAAAGAAATATAGAGGAATTGTACATTGAGTTGCTTATGTTCAGATTATTTGCCTGAGCATGAGGGAAGAGTTTGAGTCCAAGGGTTCAGAGTTTCAGTTAGTGCTCTAGCAAATGTTTGTGCACAGCAAACCCTGTATAATCATTATTCTTAAATGACCCATCACTAAATGTGTAAATGATCTAGCAGTAATATACAATAAAGAAATGTTATATCTAGAAATAAACTGCACTTAAATAGCATGTTTAATTCCAGTGTTTGAGGATTGTATTAATTTAGGTGAAATCTTTATTTTTAAACATGGGAGACTTAATGTGCCTTAATTGTCAGATAGATAGCACACTTTACATATAGTGTGTGCCAATTTACCCCATAGGGACTCATTTACAAATAAAGATATGGGTATTGGTCAATGGACAGAGGGGTGGGGACAAATTGTAACTTGCACCTAACCACCTTTCCCCAGTGACAAGCATGGTTTAAATGTTAACCTACAGGAATAAATTAACTGTTTTGAGAAGAATAAGAATGTTGACAAAAAGTTATCCAATCATATCATTCTTCCGAATCAAATAATAAAAAAATCTGGAATTACTATACTGAGCAACATCTATAATCTAGATTTATTGCAATTTTTTCATCCAGTAATCATTTCTTCATATGAACATCCAATCTGGAATTACTATACTGAACAACATCTATAATCTAGATTCATTACCATTTTTTTTCATCCAATAATCATTTCTTCACATGAATATCCAACAACTGAAATGCTACTTTTTCTGCTGTATACAATACTTCAGTAATAGTTATGGAATTGGCACACCTTTGGTAGAAACATTGTAAAAATCTCATCAGAATCGATGTATATGGTACCTCTTAGCTAACCTGAGTAAACTATGTGACATCACAGAGGAATTTCCATTGGAGATCCAGTGTTGAAAACTGATGTTGTCTGTGTCAGATGTTGTATTGATTTGGAAGTATGATTGCTCTTTGAATTATAATTTGTAAAAAAGATCTTCTTTTAAATATTACTAGTAGTAGAACTGTGCATTATTAATAAAACTAGCATCTGGGACTATATTTTTATGCAAAAACAATTGAAAGATGCAGAGACAGAATAAATTAAATTATTTCTTCTTTCTTTCTAAACTATTTCCATTTAAAATAAACCTTGTGATAAACAGAATCTCAAATGGGTAATGATTTAATATTAAATTTATGGAACTCACTGAATAATTTCCAGTTTTTGCTCACAAGGTCTCACAAAAACTGGAAATTATTCAACTCATTTCACAAATTCAGTATTAAATTATTACCCATCTGAGATCCTCTGTTTATGACTTAAGTTGAATTACTGTTTACTTGTCATATTAATAGAGTGGGCCCTTTGTATAAGTTAGTTTATTAAGGTGCAGTCCATCATATAACATAATTATGCTGTTGGATCCCATTATTTTGCTGGATTTGATTTTGAAATCACTACTTAATTGGGGAACTTATTTTATTTTTGTTGCTCCTTGCTAAAGAATTTTTATTTTTAACCTAATCTTGCTTTTAACATACTATAATTCTGCCTCAATTATTATGCGTAAAATTTTTAAGTCTTTGAAAAACTGTGTGATAGAGACAGATCATCTTAAATGTGATATCTCCTAAATTTTCTAAGAGTTTTCTGAAAAATTAGTAAAAATTCCCATTTCCAGGTCTGGAGACCAAATTTCCTATTGTTTTTTTACTTTAAGCATTTGTGAAATTTCATGACATATTTTTTATCCCCTCCCCCCTCCAAATGGGCTTAGATTCCAGTCTTTGGGTTTTCTTTCAGTCGGAAGTTGATATGATCTTGCAAGCTTTTATTAAAAAAAGAAAACTGTTGTGTAAATTAAGGCATTAGAAATTAACTTGTTTCATTCATTATCACTGTGTTATTATTGAAAGCTAACATACACTATACACCATCTACCAATGGCTATGCATTTACCTTTACACAGGACATTCAGGGCATTCAGCTTGGGAGATAAAAAAAAATTGCCCAGGGCATTCAGCTTGAGAGATAAAAAAAGTTGCCCAGGGCATTCAGCTTGGGAGATTTAAAAAAGTTGCCATTGAACTTGAGAGGAAATAATATTATGTTTCAATTTTGAAATCTTGTCAGAACATCTGGGAGGGTGAAGTACAATGGCAATGACAGCATCCTGGGAACATGAGGCTTATTAAGAAATTGATACATACAATGCATTTAATGCACGTAGGTATTTGCACAGGTCACACTAACACAAATTAAGTGCTTTTTAAAATGAAATGTCCTGAATAAATGTAATTGTAAAAGGTGCATAAGATTGGATAAGATTTTGAAAATATTATTCATTACATTAAAAGCCTGAAGTTGAAAAGTCAGCTTTCTTTCCCCTTTTTTGGGATGTACAATTTATACTCACCATATAGGTTGGATCCAACTGCAACAACACAAACCCTATCTGACATCGCATGAAACACAGGCAGATCAGGGTCTGTGTTGTTTGTTCTAATGGTTACTCCTAACATACTGGATAAACCCAGATCTGCTGGTGCATTATGCAATGGCAGATCTGGGTCTGTGCAGTTTGCAGTTGGACATAACTTGTGAGCAAGTACATACAGAATTTCGTTATTGCATGTTAATCAATGAATGAATGTTTTCTCAGGTCATGTTGTTAATTTTTCCGCCATATTTACCCTCAAATAGTCTAGATATGAACCATTTGCAGTTGATCTTTTGTTAAAAACTATTTATTTGCAGAAGTCATCAGGAAAATGCATAAAAATCAAAGTATTGAATATTGAGCAAGACGCTTAAGTTCTTTTTGAGCTCTCTTGTTGGCAATAACTGTTAGTTTGATAATATGGCTGATGTTAGTAATGATTGCAGTGAATTGCAAGCATTGAAAGAAGTAGATGAGATGTTAAAATAAAATTATACATACAATATTGTAAAAATATGAAAATATTTAATAAGCATTTATAGCAGAAACATATTACTGTATACTTAAAGACAAAATATGAAAATGTTGGTGCTGATCAAGGAGGTGTAGGTAAAGAACTATTAGCTTCAACTCAGGTGTTAAATATGTGTGTGTAGTAATGAAATACAGACCAGAAATATATTAGGTTATATATAAATAGGGATTAAACAAATCTAATCGTTGCAGTTGTGTACATTCCGACTGCCCTAAAAATATAATTGTAAACTTTGTGTGATTGCAAGGAGTTAAGTTTGCAGTTGGATACAAGTTGTACCTGAAGTTTTGTTCGCTTTTTGTGAATCACTGATTGTCAGTCTTCGATATGATTTGTTACTTAGAGAGCTTGTTTTTGCAAAACTGTCATATTGTTTTATTTCTTGGAACCTGTTCTTTTTTGTGGTCTTGTCACTTGTTTTTATGGTTTTATGCTTTGTAAACACAACATATCTCAACATTTACTCATTTGGTCATCTTTATTAATGTATATCACAACAAATTTATATGTAGTAAAAGTGAAAATATAAACTTTGGTTTACAAGTCATATAAAATTGGTTATTTAAATAAGAATATTTTTTTATGAATTTAAATAGAAAATCAACAAAATTCAAATATTTCAACATAATTTAATTATCTCAATCCATAGAGAAAGCCAAATTGAAGGCAGAGCTGGAGCAGCAGTACAAAAGCCTTCTGGACAAGAATGCCAAAGAGATGGAAGAAATGAAGAAGACATTTGAGCAAAAGCTTGCAGAGGCACAAACTGATGTAAGCAAAATATAGATATTTTGTAATATTTACCTTGACTATGACAGACAAAGAGGGTTCTGTAATCACTTCTCTGTGTGAGTGTCCATGTATGTGTGTGTGAGAACAAAATGTCCAATTAATTGAATTCATTGAATGTCTAAGATTATTGAGGTTGACACAAAGAATGGATAAGTTTTGGTACTTATTTGTTAACAAGTTTTGAAATATTTCTATGTAATGAATATTGCTAATACTATATGATACATATGTTATTAGTTTCAACCCACTGGCATAGTTTGGCTTTTATTGCTAAACAGTGAAATCCTAAACCAGACAAATGTTTGTCTGGGCAGGGCAGGACAAGTATCAATTGACAGATATCAATTAACAGAATAATGGCTTGCTTTCTCTTTGGAAATCAGTGCCTTGCAAGTATTCTTTACAAGTAATGTGTGCAGTCAGGGTTTCCATCTACAGATGCCCCTATAGTCTATATTAATGCACATGTTTTGAATGCACAATATGACTGATTCACTTTGTTCATGAGTCTATCTGTGAATTTTGTGCATGCATGCAGTTAGTCATCCATATGTGCTGCTTCCATATCCAGGCTGTAATTCGTATTTTTGTACATTTATTGACTCCAAAATTGCGGTGTGGATGCAGCATTTAATCAGGGTTCATGTGTTGTGCATTTAAATGGGTTTCAGTTATCTACTATCCAGGTGTATATAAATTGATTTAAAGTGATGTACAGATTTCTAATTAGTTTGAATACATCTTCACCAGCTGCTGCAAAAGTTGCAGTTTGTGTTTGTGGGATAAAGTGGTAATTCATAAAAACTGGGTCACAGTGACTTACATTCCAAGGAAAGGTATATATATAAGCTTTCCTAATAACCGATTTCAAATTAATTTCTGACAAGTGGAATCAATGCAAATATTAATATATTATTTGTATTAAGTAACTTGTACTGTAACTATCATAAAAAGAGTTTTCTGTATTGATCTATAACCTTTTTTCAGGATGATGGTTTAGGGACAGCAGAGATACAGGAAAAGAAGAAGAAGATTCCTCATATTTCCAATCTCAACATGGACCCCATGTTAACTGGACATGTTGTTCACTTCTTCGAGCAGCCAGAAAGCATTCTTGGTAGTGCAGAGGATTGCAAGTTTCGACTCAAGGGACCCAGGTGAGAGTTATAGAATCAGTCACACTCACTAATGCTGAACATGGAAGTCCCACTTGAGGACCTGAATTTGCAAGCAAAAGCAAGGTTTTGCTGAATTCCATATCCACAGATCTTTATCTTGTGAGGATAAACTGTAATACGGCTTCAGAAATGAACAAAGAATAATAGCGGCTGAATCCTGTACATTTCAGTACATTGAAACCTTACCTTAATGGACACCTTCATTATGGGTCCATTTTTGGGGTTTTCATACATACAGTTCTCCCTCACTATAAGGATCCTTAGAATAAAAACACCCCTTGTATAAGACAGGTATGGTCATGGTTTCCAATGCAGTATTTAATAGTAATATTATGTATGCAGTACCTCAGTGTAAGGTGACCTCACTTTAAGGCAGTTCACTTTTAAGTCTCATGTAAACAGCATTATAGTGAGGGAGTATTGTATAAGCAGAACAATGTTATAGTAAGGGAGTATTATACTTTCACCTCTGTAAAGAACACCTGTCTGTTAAGGACAAAATTGTGTGGTCCTTTGAATATTTTACAGACTGGTTTCACTATTTTGTCATCATTTAGGTTTTGCAAATTTAGAAAATTAAACATATTAGTAACATAATTTTTCTAATTTACTAATTAGCAGTACACCCATGGAATAATTTAATTTGTAAAATTATTCACAAAGTTGAGCTGACAAAATTTGTTTAAGTATTGTGATTTAGTCATTTTGTAATAATGATTATTGTTAACTCAGAAAACATTACTCTGTAAACAGAGTAAGATTGAGCTAGTATTGGTATATAGAGGATCTCAAATGGGTAATGATTTAATATTGAATTTATGAAATGAGTTGAATAATGTCCAGCTTTGGCGAGCAAAAGCGGACATTATTCAACGAGTTTCATAAATTTAATATTAAATCGTTACCCATTTGAGATTTTTTTTATCACATAGTTTTTATTTCAGTGGAAATTATTTAGATAGAAAGAAGAATGAATAATTTCGTTCATTCTGACAGACAGTGCACCTTTCATTTGTTGTGCATAAAATATAGTCCCAAACAAAGTTGAACTGGTCAAAGTAGATTGTACTTTTTTACAAACTATAAATCAAAGAAAAAGCTTCCACCCAAATAAACAGAACATTTTATAATGACAAAATCATTTTTCAAAACAGAATGATCAATGCGATGTGATGCTGCTACATTGTTTGATACGGTACACAGTACAGTAGGCCTGGAGTACATGTTTACCCTAAAATGTCACTTTCAGAACTAAACGTTGCGATTTTCATGTGAAATAGGATTACTGGATGCAAAAATTCCCACATTTACTGCAATGCATTTGTGACCGGATATTTGCAGTATTTGATTTGGAACAATAGACTGTACAGAAGACGTAAACAAATTTCTTTTTGAATCGGATTTCCATCCCATAATATACCGCGTAAAGATGCTGTGGTTTGGATAAAGTTCTCTCAGTTAGGAGACCCATTTATGTCCAGATTCTTCTATGAAGAGAGGTGAGTTTATTTACTTCTGTAAGTTAACATTTAAACAACGCTTGTATATACGGTGGATTCTATATCTATGTTACAGATATACTGTACTGTCCCCCTCCCCGCCACCCACTATCAAATAAGCAATACCCATAATTTTACTTCTTATTGTTGTTCTTGTCTTGTAGTTTTACGCCATTTTTCTTATGATGATATTGTTAAACATGACATAACAAACCCCTGTGGGGGTAACATATCCATATTCAGACAGCCGAGATAATTTTTCCTCAATTTCCTTTCGCAAGTCGAGTTAAAAAATGGCCGCCAAAAATGTCCAGAAAAACATTCATTCAAAACAAACAATTCCAGAAGGCGGGGTTAAAAAAGTTTTCCCACGATCACAGCCAATCAGTAAAGAGAATACTGCACAATAATTTCATGGGCTTATTTGGGCCAATCAAAATCACATAAAGTGATATGTTCACACGTATAATATCAAAAATATGAAACTGCACACACTGTAGGCAAAGTGTACTGACTATGTGATAAATAAATTTATGAACACCCAAATAGATTTATGAACACCCAGATAAATTTATGAACACCCAAATATGAACACTCAAATAAATTAATGAACACCCAAATAGATTTATGAACACCCAAATAAATTTACAAACACCCAAATATGAACTTTCAAATAAATTTATGTACACCCAAAATGTTACAGCAGTTGCATCATATTTTTTTGCAAAACAAAAGAGTTCCTAATTTTCCTAAATATACCACAAAATAGTGTATCTTACAAAAGCAATCATTTTGGATGAAATTTATAACACAGATTAATTAATTTAATTATGTTGTAAACATTGCAGAAAAACTGAAATAATCTGGTTGAGTTTCATAAATTACATATGAAATATGAAGAAATGTGAGTTTACTCATAGAACAAAACAATTAGTTATTCCGTTAATTATTAATAATTACTGATAGAAGTTGAGTGTTTTGACTTAAAATTATACCAAGACATCTCAGGTATATGTTGTGCATATACCCTGTGTAATATCAGGATGTGATATTACATTTGTGTTGTATCAGAATTATAAATTGGTTATATGACATGTGATATCAGTTCATCATGTGATGAGTCATATTATTTTACTCTTTCAGTCTGATGGCTAAGCATGCTACAGTGAAGAACAACAATGGAATATTCAGTCTTGTTCCAGAGACAAATGCACGCATTATAAGAAACGGCAAACCAATTACTGGTGTGAGTGAGTTACATCACAATGATCGGTAAGTTCTATTTTGTATTTGTCTCCTCCTTCTGACTTGGCACATGTCAAGAATTTGCTGTTGTTAAATCCATAACAGACTTAAGACATTTTGATGCTTATGTGATGTCTCAACTTTTCTTATGATGTAGTACCATTGAGAATTTCATTTTAGGATATTTTTTGACAAAATTGTATCAGAACGGTAATAACCACTAGAATTCTAGAAGAAAACAAATTTATAGAACTTTGTGTACTGTGTAGCAGACATGCAAAAAAAAAAAGGTTTCAACCTGTAAACTATTTTCTGTCATCAGCTTGATCTTTGGGACCACCCAGTATTTTGTTTTTGTGAACCCCAAGGAGAGAGACAGCTCCAAAGAAAAATTCCCCGAGGTCACATTTGAGTCTGCTCAAGAGGAATTGGCCAAAAAGTCTGGATTCGATGTGAGCGGGCAAAACAAGAGTAAAGGTAGGTGGTCTAGTTCATATGTTTTCAATTGAGACAGTTAAGTGAAAGACACAACAGGTAACGGATCATTATACAATATCAATTTGTTTCATACCTTTAGTTTTGTGTGGATAATACCAGTCATTAATGCAGTTCTGATTAATCTGATTGGTTGAGTATCGATCATTGCTAATGAAATGACCAGTTAATGGATTACAATTTCTTTTATGGAGTCTGGTTGAAATCCATTTCTGACCCATTCCCACTGTTTCAGACTTGAAACTTTTTAAGAATGCTCTTGATTTTGGCAAGACCTCATATCGATGGACTAATCTGTTATTAATTGATCCTTAAATAGTGGCAGAAACAGATGAATCATCATGACATATTTACCAATTCCCAACACTACCAGCCACCTGTGGGTTCGGGGATGAAGAATATGGTCTGATGCGTCCCAGCATATTGTAAGTGACTAATGGAGTCAGTAGCCATTGTGGCAAAGAGATTAGAGTTTGAATCCTATCATTAGATCATCCTGGGTTGGCTATCATTGGTGCATCTTTGGGTAAGACACTTGACTACAGATCCCTCGGCACTAAATGACCTACCTGTGTTAATGTGCCAGAAAGCACCAAACCAGGATCAACATTACCATCCAGGATCAAAGAAAATATATGGCATCTGGCATTTGCAGGCCTTCAGTTGAGAGGCCAGGCCCATATATTATAACACTCATATTACTGTAGGCATGTAACTGACCAATCAGGTTCCTGTTTAGAAGTCTGTTGACTTCCACAACAAGCAAGAAAAAAACACAGCTCATACAATTCAGTCTTTACCCAGTATTATTGGAGTCTCTGCCCAGTTCTAAATGCACAAGACACCAAAGGGCAATTCTTTGAAACTTATTATTGAATGGTGTCAGCATTTAGAGGCTGAAAGCTCAAGGGAGATGACTGAGGGCCCAAGGGAGATGACTTAATGTAACACCAAAATTAAAAGAGATCAAATACTTTGAGTTCAGTTATTTTTGTAGGAAATTTTAACAGTTTTGTAAAAATGAGACTTTCACTTAAAATTCATGGGTTGGAAAAGGATGGAAAAGGATTCCACAGAAAGATCATTGATTGTTTGGTAATTAAATTCATTGTTTACAGGGATCACAGAATAAAAAATTAGTACCCTATGAAAAAAGGGAATTTATGGTCAACTGGTTTATCCTTATAACCTATATTTCTTTATGAAACTGGTTTAAAAAATCTATTTGTCCTACATTTTAGACAAAATAGAACTGTCTATTAAAGGACACTAAAATGACAGTGGGGACAAGATGTTGACAATTATGTTTAAAAGGCAAAAAATTTACTTCTGAACTGAAGGTGAACCTCAGCATTTGTCTTGGTTTTGTTAATATGATTAGTACAGTGGAAGCCCTCTTTAACATAGTAGTTGGGATCCATGATATAATGAGAATGATTACAAATGTGATGATTATGTTAATGAGTGTGTGTGTATGTGTGTATGTGTGTGCATGTGTGTGTGTGCATGTGTGTGTGTGTGTGTGAATAAAGAAACTACTAATAAAATGTGCAACAATAATTCTAGTACCTGCAAATTTATATTACAGTCAGGATTAAGATAACCCAGTGCTTGATGGAACCTAATCATTAGTGTGAAAAAAACATTAATTCTGACCTGTAAGCTATAAGTTCTTGAAACTCAGCTGAATTTTTAAAAAATCTTTTTATTTGCTTTTCTGATATTTTGAGGTGTGTCAGGGAACAAGGAGCACCTAAGATGAAAAAAAATCAGAAACCATCATGTGACCAAGTTATGTTCAAAGTTGTGTTGTAACAAGTGTGTTTTTGGAAGGCTTCCCAGTATTTGATGGATTATCATATTAAAGTTATATCCAAACATGTGTTATCACAAAGTGTGTTGTTGTAGTGTTTCCCTGTATTTGATGGAATATGATATTTAAGTTTTATCCCAAGTTGTGTTATAACAAAGTGTTATTTCAGGGTTCCCCTGTATTTTGTTGGAATATGATATTAAAGTTATATCCCAATTTATGTTACAACAAAGTGTATTATTGTTAGGTTCCCCTTTATTTGATGGAATGTGATATTAAAATTATATCTTAAGTTGTGTTATAGTGAAGTGTGTTATTGCAGGGTTCCTCTTTATTTGATGGAATATTATATTGAAATCATATCCAAAGTTGTGTTTTAACAAAGATGCTATTGAAGTTATATCCAAAATTGTGTTATAACAAAGTGCATTATTGCAGGTTTCCACTGTGTTTCATGGAATGTGATATTAAAGTTACATCCCAAGATTTGGATTTGGATTTAGATTTTTTTAACGTAGCTTTAAAAATTTTCAGTCATATTGCTACAGTGTCTGCAGTGTGGAAGTTTAAAGTGATGTCTAGCACTGGGGCATCATGCCACAGACATGTAGCATGATGTCCCACCCAGTCACATTATCCTGACACCAGGTCAACCAGTCCTAACACTAACCTCTTAATGCTGAGCACCTAGCAAGGCAGCTGTTAGTAACATTTTTATAAATCTTTGGTATTACTTGGCCAGGGTTAGAACCCGCGACCTCCTGCATCCGAGGCGGATGCTCTAACCACTAGACCACTGGAGTGGTATATCACAAGAAATGTTAAGACTTATTCCATTGTGTACATAGGGTTAGTAATTTCAGTTGTGGATAAACAGTGAGTGCAATATAGTTTCAGATTTATTGACATACAGACAAGATTATCTTATTTTCAAATTGTGTTATATTTGAATTTAAACTGATAAATTTTCTTACAGATGAAACATTACTACAGGAAGACATGCTGGAAATTATGTCTAAAATTGAGCAAGCTAATTCCATTTCTGATGAGCTTGAGAAAAACAAGCGATTTGATTTGCTAATTGTGGCTCCTGAGGCCAGAGGAGAACTTAAGGGTCGAACAGAGGTAATTTTTAAAAATAATGTGACCATTTATGTTACTGCACAGATGCACTCAATTTGTGAAAATTTTTCAGGACGTACAGATATCTACCAATGGTGTGAATGCGAATTTTGAGTCCCTTTCAACGGTGTGAATGCGAGTTTTGAGTCCCTTTCAGTTCAGCTTTAATGAATATGAAAATGTTAATATCTGATAAAAATTAAGGCTAATTTAGATATAAAGTAGACATTAAAATTGCAAAACAGCTCCGTCATTTTAGTGTGCCCTGTAAATATGCAAACCCACTTATAAGGAGGTAGGTGTGGATCCCATTGTATTCCAGAAGGAAAGGCAAAAATGTAAGCTTATACTTACTTAACTAAACAAGATTGCAATCAAAATTGGTAAATGAAATCTTGATGTATGACTTGTTTTATTGTTGAGAATGGCAGGTAGTGGGTGGAAATTTGGAATTTACATCATGAAATTTGTAGATTTTAAGAAGAAAGCATACATTTTGTTAGATTTTCTTTAACAAAATGTTTTGACTGTAAATAATAAACAAAAATTTTGATCAACTGGAAATTTTGTTAAATGACAACTGGTTGAAAGACTTGAAGAAGGAAATACCAAGTGAAAATGAAATTCCTGTTTTAATACTTTTGCTTTTAAAATTCAGTTTCAGTGTAATCATTGCCAATGTAATATATTTAAATGTGAAAAGAGTCAGATGACTGTAATATCAAATGCCTACAAGTGCTTCTATGAAAACCTATTTATTTATTCAGCTTCTACACACTGGATTTAAAAAAAAATTAGCTGTAATATATTACCTGTTATTATTATAACGCCTTCACTCTTCTTGGTACTAGTATCCAGTCCAAGGCGAATTGTCTACTTCATTTAGTATGTAGATTGGAGGCTTAGAACAAAACTAAGCATAGTTCCAGGCTATTACTTCTTCATTTGGAATATCATCTTTCTTTTGGTTGGACTTGTTTGGTTATAACACATCTCAGGATGCTGACAGTTACAGCCAACTGCTAATGAAACATGTTTTTGAGGTTGTATAAATGACATCAGAGAAACTGTTTCTTCATGTAATAACTTACAGAAATGTTCAGTTATGGATGAATTTTGCATTATTTTGAAATAAAAAAGTAGTTAATTATTAAAGAAAAAATACTGATAGGTAATTGGTATAGATAAAAGTTTAATGAGTGCAGGAGCAGGAATGAAAAAAACCTTCCTAATGCAGCCACTTTCTTGGTACATGTTATATTCACAACATGTCCTTTTTTTGTCTGAAATAATTTTGTGACTGCTTGTAAAATTGTTATACCAACCTAGCTGTTATAGCCTATTTTGTTCATCTGATACAATGTACAGTATGCAGACATTAATTTTTTCACATACATAAAACTCCATAGTAATTTACCAAGGGCCAGGACTGAGATAGCCAGAATTTTTCATTATCTCACAGTTTATATACACACTAATGTTTTATTTTGAAAATTGTACCATTTTTAGTTTAGAGCTAGTTTTGGTTGATAGTAAAATTTTCATGCAAAATTAGATGAAAAAGTAATGAAGTTTTCTCAAATTGAATTTACACTTGTCGTATAGTGGAAACCCTGCAGGTGTCTTTTCATTAAGGCAGCTTATGCTTTCTTTGTCATACAAACTTCACATGACACTTGTCATTATGTTTCGATTTGCATATTGCCCAAGACAAGATTGGCTTGAGGTGAAATGGAATTTCAGATAAACAGCGATTGACAGAGAGTGTCAGATATTCAGAGTCTGTATACAAGTTTTAAATGACAATGAAGTGTGTTAGATCTTCAGATTAAAAATACCTGGATATTGGACAAAAATACGAGAGAATTTTTCCAAAACAAAAATCACTGAGAGCCTTGCCCTATATCTATCTGATATAATTACAAGCTGTCTTCCTATTTAAAACACACTGGATGACAATAGAAGATCTGAGTTCTTTTCCAGTGATAAGAATGGGTGGTTTTGATGTTAAATCTATTTATTTTTGTAATCTCCAAATCTAAACAAATGTTTGAAGGCATATGAGATCTTTTCCATAATAAAATAGTTTTGCTACAGTAAACTGGACATAAATTGTCAGAGATCTTCTATGCAGGAGTGCTGGAGGTTACACAAAATTGGTAAATAAAAATGTAAGCGACCCCAACAGACGCTGGAGATATAATATATGTGAGTTTGGTGACTCATCATTTGACATTTTTTGACAAAGCCTATCTAGTACTCCCTCATTATAGTACTGTTCATGGGGCTGTAGAGTATAGCATATTGTATTGAGACCACCTTATAATGAACTACATGAGAGACATAATTTTACTACCACTTAATAAAATGGGATTCATGACTATAGTTTCCTTATAACAGGAAGCATGTTATAATGAGGGACCTTACACTGAGGGAGGACTGTACCAGTTGTAATTGTCACAGTTATGTTAAAAGGTCTAGCAGTTCCAGTCATTGATCGCTCACTACAATCTTTGTAAAAATTGTTTAGTTAAACAAGATTTGGACAACTTATGAGGAACTGCACACAAATTTATTTTGTCTCTTTATTAATTTTTGTTTCTTTTCTGATTTAGGTGATGGTGCGTGTGACAGATCTGAACACAAAACACGAGTGGATTTGGGATAAGACCAAGTTTTTCAACAGATTTTTCGTAATGCAGGAAATGTACACTGATTCCCTTGAGGGAGATGATCCATGGGACCTGCCACCAGCAAGTGTTATTTAATTATTATTTACTGTAAATTGCCATATTTTACCTGAAGAATTTTGGAACTTAAAAAATACAACTAATCTTTAGTGATATATGTCTGCATTGCCAATGAACCAAATTTGATTTCACCAATCATGGTTTGTCTGCCACTAAATAGCATGAGCTTATTAGGGGATTTCTAGTCTGGTTAATATGTATTGTAGGCTTCGCTTGTGAGCAAAAGTTTCACAAGGAACTTAGGATTGGTAATAAGAATGGGTGGTTTTGATGTTAAATCTATTTATTCTTGTAATCTCCAAGTCTGAACAAATGTTTGAAGGCATATGAGATTACACTGCTTGGAGGAGTAATGTCTTGCTGAGTTCTGATGCAAGAGCTTTATGTGGCAAATGAGGGAAATTTAGTGTCATTACAATGGTTAATTAGTGCACAGAAGTGCAATTATTTTTTTATATTTATAATACTAAAATCTTCATGTGATGTTAATAGTGATAATATCAAGGTAACATCAATTTTTGTGCTTGTTCAATGTAAACCCATATTATGATTTATGTTCTGGATGGCTGTCTCTGTTGATCAGATGGACATGTTACCTTTAACATATTGTCTGTGATTCATGGTACACTGTGACAGAAATGATGGGTTGAAATATGTATAATTGTCAGTTCATTTTTAAATTTGAAAAATCATATTTTCAGTAAGAAAAAGAATTAACTTTAAAAATGTCAAGTATAAAAATAATTAGGATTTATTGTGGTTGATGGAATACACAAAATTAGAGGGTAGAAAAAATGTGAGACATTATTGTATTTCTCATACACAAATTTATTTCTCATTATAGGAGACTGACCCATTCTATGAAGATTACAAAGTAGATTTTCACATTGGGAGTGTAAAGGTCTGGCTCAAGTCACTTGCATTTTTGGTATGTACAAATACAGTCAATTACAGTTCTCCCTTACTATAAGTTACCTCAGTATAAAGTGATCCCTTTAATAAACCTGGTATGGTCATGGATCCCATTTCATTTTTTAATACTAATATTATGTATAAGATACCTCAATATAAGATAACCTCACATATAAGGCAGTCTGCTTTTATGATACCCTGAATAGTATTATAGGCAAGATGTATTGTGATTGGAAATTCTTTACATTATGCTGTGAAACCTCCCAAGACCAGAACCTCAGTAAACTAAGTATTCTTGAAAATGAGTCATGTTGATGGTCCCAGATTATTTCCTTCTGTAATTTCAGTAGTTTAAATTGGTCAATCAGATCTCCTCTTCAAACCAAAGAAATTCTCAGTTCTGAATGTCTAGTCATCACTATAAAGGACCTTATAAAAAAGAAACTTACTCTGAATATTTGGCTAGTCATTGGTCTTTAAATATAAATATAAAACCATTCAGAGTAAAACAAAACCCAACATACAAACGCATACCATCTAAACTTGCTTACAAGTCAAGTCAAACTGCAAACAACATAGACCCTGATTTACTGTTGCATAATGCAGTTCCAGTTCATTGTCTATGCTGTTTATTCTACTGATTACTCTTAACAAAATGCATTGAGTCAAATCTGATGACAGTAGATCTGGGTCCATGCAGTTTGCAGTTGGGCTTATAAGTGTGCATATATGGTACAGATTTTATTGAGTCCTGTTTATTTCAGATGTCTCTTTAATAATTTGTCAGTCAGTTGATGTTTTATCCAGACATATAAATATTTGATTGTATGTGAGAGAATACCAGATCGCATCTCAGTCTTAGGTGAACATCAGTATTAAAACTGAACTTCCTGCTTCCCATCCACAAAACTGAAATTGAATTTGGTCCCACGGGCTTTTGGTCTTGAAGGTTTCAGTTCTTATGTAGTTATAATCTGTTTAGTTGGTAAGATTTTTATGTGCATAGTACCCAAGTTTGACTCTAGTCATTGGTTCACTTAGTACAATGGTCCCTCACTATAAAGAACTTCAGTATGACACTGTCCATGATAAGGGTATGGTCATGAATCACATTATACTGGCTGAAATATATTTTCCATATGATGTACACCAGGATAAGACAACATGACCTAAATCACACTATACTTTTATGGATTCCCTGAACAGTGTTATAATGAGGAACCACTGTTAGTAAAGATGGATTCACAAAAGACTATGCTGTGTTTGTGAAAAGTACTATAACATATGCTATATGACTTTCAAAGAATTGAAAACAAATAGTTAACATAGAAATCCTTATCTTGTTAACACTCAGAAAAGCACTTCCTCAGTGAAAGGCCCTTGATTATGGCATGGTTCCTGTTATAAGACAAATATAATCTTGGATTCCATTTCATTGTCCAGTAGTAAAATTATAAGTGTCATATCCTTCATTATAAGGCATTCTCAGTATAAGGTATTATACTCCGTGGCTTCTCTTCATTATAAAGTAGTAAAATTATAAGTGTCATATCCTTCATTATAAGGCAGTCTCAGTATAAGGTATTATACTCTGTGGCTTCAATGGACAGTTTTATGATGAGAGAGTGCTTGTACATAATACAGTGCCTCATAATCGGCTAATGCAAGCAAGACATAAATACAGTAATTTGGTTTGAATTTCTTGGCGTAAAATGCTTATCAGGTATACAGTTGATATTTATATTCTGTTTAGTCAGCATAATTTTGCACAGGAATATGAATATTATGGTTTTAATTCATGTACTTTTTCTTGATTTGTTTTGTATAAATATGTATGACTTGGAAATATTAAATATCCAAAACAGTATTCCAAAATCATACTTGCAGAGTAGTAGGTTGGTAATGTCCATATATCTGTAGATCCACATACCTAACTTATATGGTAATCCTTAGAAAACGTTTTCTTTATTTACATTATAAAATAAATTATGTTTTAAAATAAATTATATCCATCTTGTACTTCTATCTGCATCTGACCTAAAAAAACCCCACAAAATTGCTCAAATTAATTTCAAAATTCAAAATATTTGAAAGAAATGAATCATTTTTTATTCATTTCTTTCAAATATTTTGAATGTTGAAATTAATTTTGCATATCTCCATGAAAATACTATTGAATTCATTGCCATTCTAAATAGACTGATTGTTGCCTGGAGAAAACTATCTTCAGGGTGCTTGGACTTGTCATAGGTGCAGTACTGATTGTTCATTTTGTGTGTGGCAAAAATTTTGATTTTCTTCAGTAGTTGAATACTTTAATGTGAAAAGAGGTCCCCTTTTCCTTATAGAAGGACATTTTATATTGGGCATTGAATTTTATAATTTGTAACATTATAAAAGTCACAAAAACTGGTAACCCTTAATTGGAAGAAAATTTAGATCAGTGTAATGCTGCACCTACACAGAAATTATTTCCATCACCATATCATGACACCAAAATTAAGTGATAAAGTTGTATTTTTCAGATTGACTCAAATGAACAGTTGGACATCACAGACTACAGAGGCCAAGATATTGGGAAACTAAATGTGAGATTTTACATTTTTTAAATGCCAAAAATGTGACAGAGTTTGTAGTGAATATTTTGAGGTCATAAATGGGATATTTGGATAAATTTATAGTGAACAATTGGTGGTCATTAGGGTTATATATAGATGCATTTATAGTGAACTATTGGAGGTCATTAAGGTTATATATGGATGCATTTATAGTGGACTGTTGGAGATATTAATGGAAAATGTGGATACACCTATTGTGATCTCTGGCTTTTGAGTGGCCCTTCCTTTCCTACTTGTCCCTACTTTTACATCTTCATAAAAGCCCTACAGGACCCACCTTTTTAATTTTGGAGATGCCCATTTATCCATTTAGTGTGTACTAACCATTGTGGAGAGGGTTCTTTGCCTGGTAGTGGTTCTTTTCAGTAATGTATGTAGTTTTAAGCAGACATCTGTTACTGTGATGTTATGCATTCATTAGGCAGCCTGATCCATCCATTTGCTGAGCTTCATGAGCGGCATTGGCGACATGTCAGCCTTGTCTGAACTGCAGTTTCAGATAAAGGTTAGCTGTTGCAGTGTGGAACCTGTTTATTTCTGGAAAAAAAATTCTTGTGAATTAGAAGAGCAGAATTGTAAGCAGAGATATGGCTTATTCAGTTAGAAAAGGGTAAGTGAATCAGATGATTATGCCCAACTTTTCTGTTGCATTTTTCTATTTTTCCTGCTTTTAAAAACAAAATAGCCCTACTTTATTCTTAACTTTTTTGCAATTTAGGGTTGCTTGAAACCCTGGAAACTAATTGCAGGTTACTAGTGGGATGTAAGGATACATGTATAGTGAAGTATTACAGGTCATGAGTGATTTTTGTGGATATGTTATTATGAACTATTGGAGGTCATTAGTAGTATATGTGAATAAATTGTAAAACATTTATGGTGAACTTTTGGAGGCCATTAGTGATATATGTGGATACGTTTATAGTGAGCTATTGGAAATCTTTATTGGGATATGTGATACATTTATCATGTGACATTGGAGGTCATTAGTGATTTATGTGGATACATTTATAACAAGCTGTTGGAGACCATTAATGGGTATATGTGGATACATGTGTAATGAACTGCTGAAGATCATTAATAGGTTATGTGGGATCCAGGGGATGAATTTATGTGATTCACTGGAGATCATTAATTACGGTTAATTTTAGGCTATGCTTTTTTGCAAATGACCTATATTTTTCATCAATCGCACAAGACAGTTCCCTCCAAGATGCCCATAAGGCTCACAAAAATGACTTAAAAAAATCAAGATAAAAGATCGTTATGGTTGATTTTAGACTGAACTGAGTGAATCCCAAGATTCATGATAGACTGTGTTCATTTCCAAAGAAGTATAAGATGATCAGTTTCATTTGGTGACATAAATGTTCTACTGATTTTGGTTAGCTCCAACTGAGAACATATGTTTTATGATTTTTGATTGAAAATGTAAAGAAGAGAAGATGAAATCTTCGATGAAAACATTGCTATATTTATTTCTAAAGTAGTGTTCTGGAGAAAAAGATGTGGATTCTAGATTGGAAAGGTTACTTGAGCATGAGGAATTCACATCCCAGTATGGAAATCCCAGTACATGGGAGACTGATTTGAAATGATCACAGGTCCCAGGTTGTGGAATTTTTAAGTTCTGCAATAAATATTCACTTTTCCAGCATTATATAAGTTGAATCAGTTGTTGTTGATCTGACAATAGCACGATTTGTTACAGTTGCCTTGTCAACTAAAATGTCTGTGTCCTGAAAAGTGGACATGGTTATTTTCAGTTTACAAGGAAATTGTAGAAAACCAAACTATTATCTGACTCCACAATGACTGTATTCAAAACATTTAAAATTGAAAATTGAAAACTTATTGTAGAAGTTAATACATCTTGGGCCCTTAAATGTAAAAAAAAACAACCTTAATTTTTAAATATTTAAATGCTCCATCATTTCACAAGTTATCCTCAAGAATGTTTGTTCTGTTTTATTAAGCAAATGATATAGATCCATCTTGGTCTGAACTGTTTGCACAGAAGGTTGCTAATCATCACAGGCATTTGGTCATGGATTTGTTAAGGTCTGCAATAAATATTCACTTTTCCAGCTTTGTATGCTTTGAATCTGTTGTTGCTGGGTAAGACAGTGGCATGGTTTGCTACAGTTGCCTTGTCACTTAAAATAAGCATGTACTGTTTGTCTTTGGGTGCACTTTATACATGGGTACAGCGCATATGAAGTGTTCTGGCCATTTTCCACTCAAAGACATGATCTCGTAGCTGACAGTTGATTTACACACTACTACACTTTGTAATGTCCAGCTTTTACAAGTGAGTCCGGCCCAAGCTACACTATGTTGTGAAGTGTTCGACTTTGATAAATTTACAACTGTTACTGCCTGTTGATAGGAACAATTAATCTATAAAAAGTATCACTCATGGACCCCAGTTGTGCCTGCAGATTTGAGTGTTATTGACATCTGTGAGTATAGTACAGTCAAGTGCCAGAATGTAACATCAGCATATGTCACTCTATTACATTTGGCTGCATCTCACACTAGTGTTCCATTACGTCTGCTTGGTGTGTGCATTAAACATGACACATTCCATGGCCTAATGTTGGCATGAGGTGGGTTTTGAGAAGAAAAAGAAAACTGGAGGGCCAGCAGGTAACCATTGACCATCATTGGGATACCAATTAAATTTGCATATGCTGGATTGGACTAGGGACTCCAGAGGTGTAAAGTAAGTGCTATTCTGCTCCACCATGCAAACGTCTAAGTTTATTCACCAGCCTTAAAAATTCATATTTCCAAATAACCCAGGGCAAAAATTATTTTCATCTGGGCAAGCAAAAATTCTGATGTACATTGCATTTTTTTGGCATTGTACATATGACTAACAAGACATAGTCTGGAGCAGTTGTATTTAAATTTAGTTTCATTTAAAATGAAATAAAGCTTTGATCTTTAATGAAAAAAGTTTAAGTAAATTACTGAAATTCATTTGCCTTTGGGCAAAGAAACTTGAAAAAAAAAAGATGTTTTTTGTCTCTGTATTGAACAGATTGAGCTGTTACCATGCGATGCCAAGGGCAAGGTGATTGCAGATCAGGATAATGCGTTTGTTGAGAACCCTAATGAACTTGTGGGCAAGGATATAAATTTCAAACTTAAGATCACCAGTGCCCGTGGACTGCCAGCCAAGTTCACTGTAAGTATGGAAACAGGATTGTAAATGAATGATGATTTCATATGCAATTTATGCAGTGAGTTGAAATATATATCTCTTTTGGGATATTGTGACATTTATCTTTTTTGTGATGTTGTGATATTTCTTTTATGAGCAAAAGAGATAAATCAAACAAGATTTATTTGTTTTAGGTTTGATGATTTCAACAAATTTAATAATTTCAGAGGTTTCATAAATTCAGCATTAGTTGAAAAATTTAGAGGATTATATAAATTCAACATGTGTTTAATAAAGTTTAGAGGATTTGATAAATTCAGCATTAGTTTGATTAATTTTAGAGGTTTCAGTAAACTCAACATTAGTTCATATTAGAAGATTTCATATTGTCAGCATTAGTTTTATAAGTTATAGAGTTTTTGATAAATTCAGTATTAGTTTAGTAAATGTTAGAGGATTTGATAAATTCAATATCAGTTTCATAAATTTTAGAGGATTTGATGAATTCGATATAAGTTTAGTAAATTTTAGAGGATTTGATAAATTCAATATCAGTTTCATTTTGATATAAGTTTCATTAATTTTAGAAGATTTGATAAATTCAATATTTGTTTCATAAATTTTAGAGGATTTGAACATGCAAGAACCTGTATTTATCATATGACATAAAACAATTCTGTAATAAAGTGTTTGAAAATTGAAATGGTTTAAGTGATAAATTTAGTCAAACTCTTCCAACATTGCACATTTTCCTTTGGTAACTACATGTTGTGATGCACTCAACTTGTATGACATTGTGATATTTTTCTTAAGGAATAATGTTTGCTTTTGCAAAATCAACATTTTCTTTGCAGTTAAAATGAATTGTCTTCAATAGGATGTCATTTGTTACCTAAGTGTATCATGGCACTATGAACTCAGGAAATTTGAAATAAAATATGTAATGACATGGTTGCAACTTCTGTCTCCTGTTTAATAATGACAAAGTTTATGTTGGTTTTAACAGCACTTATAAGGCATTAATGGCTATATCATGCAGAGGAAATGGGAGTTAAGAAAATGGCCTGTAATTTTCCTAAAATTGGTCTTTCAAGATAGATTTTATCGAATTGCAAATAACACAGTCCATGAAAGAAAATTATAAAGTCAACAAAAAGTATGGTTTGTTACATGATTTCACAAGTTGAAACACTGGTTATTTCATCATGAGTTTTAAGGTCTGTTTTGGTATAATTGTTAGAACAGCAGAAATTAAGTGAATGATTCCTGATATAGTGCTGGACTTGTTTATCATGCATAATTTCTTTTTACATACTTCTATAAAAGGCATATACATTTTTCTTTCAGGACATTTATGTGAAGTACAAATTTTTTCTTGAGGAACAATTCACTCAGTCGAAGAGTATTCCAAACACCAACAATCCTGACTGGAATTTTGAGAAAAGCTACAATTTCCCTGCTGCCAAACAACCGGTTTGTGCAACTGTAGACACTGGAATGTCATTTTTCCCAAACTCTTTCATTCACATTATCTGAATCACATGCATCATATTCAGCGTCATTTATACAAATTCTTGTTTATCCAAATACAGTGTAACCTTGTTTATACAGCAATCACTTTTGTATGAAGGCATGAATGGGAACGATTTATTCAAATTAATTCATAAACAAGATGTGTTTATTCGACCATTGCATATTTCTGACATTTTTAGTGCCATTAATTTCTGTCAGATGAATGAGATTTGACTGTATTTTTGATAAGTAAGATAGATCTGATCTCTTTATCAGACCCTCAGTTTAATACAGTGAAACCTTTTTATAAAATCCTTAAGTATACTGATGATCCACTTATCACACATGAATCCCAGGAAATTGTGTGATTTTTGTTTCACTGCTACGTTTGGTTCACTTTATTTAGACAATGGCTAATGAGAGCAAATTATAATGCAGTTTTTCATCCTTAAATACCTTAATGGCACAGCTTTTTTGGGGACATACCTCAGCAAAACAAAATGGCATGATAGTGCAAGTTGCTTGCATGATTGTATGAAAAGAGCACTGTGTGTTGTTTTTCATCAGAACACTTTGAATGAGAGGAAGTAAACCAGGCCTTTGTAACAAGCTTTTTGATTGGCTAAAATTGCATCATGTGATGCAGAAAACTAGAAGTTATTGGTTCATGACATCAAAAAGAAACTACGCATTCATGCACCATTCTTGTGTGACTTGACAATGTTTGTAAACAATGGTTAAAATATAGTTTCTGATATTTATTTCTTGTGATTTGTCATTATTTCTATAAATATTTGTATCATTAGGAGTTGAACTTCACGTTTTAAAGATTCATGAAGTTATGAGACTTGAAAATTGATGACACACTATAATACAGGAATAGTTTTTGTTTCAATGTGGCCAGTTATGCATTTTGTGCATGATTTTCAAATGTCATGACTTCATGAATGCTGTAAGGTATGAAGTTTAATTCATAAATGAAGTAGACAAAGCCTATGTGCAAACACAACTGATTTCTAGTGAGGTCATGTGAATGCTGACTGACTTCATGTGACACCATCAAGATTTGTAATAATGTTCCATGTGCACCTTCATAATCCTTGTAAAGACATCAAACTGAAAGGAGTAGCTGTGGCTCTTTCTCAATATTTCATATAGTAACATTGATTACTTTTTCATTCCAAGCAACTGGACTGGTATAAGTGTTAGTATTTGTTCATGGTCATTTGGTTTTGTTTTGAATCACTTTACTCTGTTCAGAAAATTTATAAGAGCATGAACTGTTGAAAATCTGCTTTGTGATTCATGCTGTCATAAGAGATTGCTGAAGTTCTGCTCAAACTGACATTGATATTAACAGTATTGGTTTGTATTGAGATATAGTAAATGATCTAAATGTAAATGTACATTTGACTACGTCTCAGCATTGTGTGAGAGGAGCCTTTAGTTCATCAGTCTACAGAGAATAAACAAAGTTATCTGTTATTATTATTATTATTTACTCATTGCCACATAATCATGGTAAAATTCAATGGTAGTTATAAAGAGCTAGTTATATTCGCCACATTAAGAAAACTTATTACCTTTTTTGTATTATTTAATGAACCCATTTGTATATGTGAATGAGACTTTGAACTAAAGAAAAACCTTTCTGGTTTTATTTCAGAATGGTATTTTAGGGATATTGCTCTGCTGCAAAAATTCACATAGCCACTGATATGGACATTTCTGCACAATTAATTTTTTGTAACTTTTGGGATCTGGCGACAAAAAACAAATTTTAACCTTGCAAGGTAGAATGCAATCATTTGAAGTTGTAAACTCTCAAACATTAAACATTCTAATGTTTCAAAACAAGAATTTTGTAAAATAATTCAATAATGCTAACATTGCCATGTAAGTCAGAAAAGAGAAAAAAATTCAAACATGGACATATGCTAAATACTGAATCATGACTACTCACTTATACAGCTGGTGGACTATCTGAAAGACGAAGCTTTCATTGTCCAGCTCTGGGGAAAACAGAAAGACCAGTCAAAGAAGGGTGCTACAAAGATAAAACAGTCCCTGGTTCCAGGACAAAAGGCTATTCATGCAGCTAATACCAATGAAAAGGTATGATATACAAAGGGAATCATAAAAACATAGTTGAGACCCTGATGTAGGTCTCAGACTTTTACAGTGCTTGTGAACATGACCTTAAAATTTGGGGCATAATTCTCAAGTATAATTTTCCATATAATTTGTTACAAAGATAGTCCATGATGCCACAACAAATGGGCATTTAGGCTGCCAAGATTTGCTTTAACAAAAAAGAAAATTCCCTCCCTTTTTGTCGTACACCAATTACATGTGTTCTGCATACTGTGATATACAGAACACATGACATGCATTGTGTGTTTTACTGTGATATACAGAACACATGACATGCACAGAGTGTTTTACTGTGATATACAGAACACATGATATACATTGAGTGTTTTACTGTAATATACAGGACACATGACATGCATTGTGTGTTTTACTGTGATATACAGAACACATGACATGCATCAAGTGTTTTACTGTGATATACAGAACACATGATATACACTGAGTGTTTTACTGCAATATACAGAACATATGCATTGAGGGTTTTACTGGGATATACAGAACACGTGATATAATTGAGTGTTTTTACTGTGATAGAACACATGATATCCTTGGAGTGTTTTACTATAATAGAACAGAACACATGATATCCATTGATTGTTTTACTGTGATAGACAGAACACATGCATTAAGTGTTCTACTGTGCTATACAGAACACATGATATGCATTGAGTGTTTTACTGTGATTTACAGAACACATGATATACACTGTTTTACTGTGATATACAGAATACATGATATGCACAGAGTGTTTTACTTTGATATACAGAACATATGCATTGAGTGTTTTACTATGATATACAGAACATGTGATATGCATGGAGTGTTCTACTGTGATATATAGAACACATGCATTGAGTATTCTACTGTGATATACAGAACACATGATATGCATTGAGTGTTTTACTGTAATAAGACTGTACTCTCCCATCCATTATTTCTGCTCAGTAACTATTGAAAGATTTCTTCAATTGAAACTAAATTCATTATGAAGCTTTACATTAAGAAGGTCAGGTTCGATTCAGTTTTCACCTTTTGAATTAAATTCAATGGAATTATGGCCCTTGTTTTACTTATCACTATGTCCTACAATTACATTAGATTGATAGGGGCATAAAGGCATCTGTCATATGGACACATTTCTACTGTTCTTTTTTTCTTTCTCTCTTATCAGAGGTTTGATCCAGAGAAGGTGAAATTCATGATGGAAGCTGCTATGCTGAAGAAGAGACAGGAGAGATTAGAACAAAAACTGGTATGTGTGTGTGTGTGTATATATATATATATATATATATATATATATATATATATATATATATATATATAAACTTTTTAATACCATATGATTTTTCTAATTTATACTGCTGTGCATTTTACTGAATTGCAGTATAAAGTTATGGTTAGATTCTTACATGATTATAGTTGTACAAATTAATAATCAAGTAAATATGTATAGAAGAGAAAGGAGGGATTAGAACTCAAATTGGTATGTATTCAGAGCTTTTTGATAATATCTCTACATAATCCTTAGTTTTACTACTGCAGATTTATAGAGAAATGCAGTAATAATTCATGATAAAATTCTTACATTATTATAGTTTGCAGCTTAATGGACTGAGTAAATGTTTGTATTTTACATGTACACAATTAAGATACATTAAAATGAGTAAAACTTAACAACACATAAAAAGTACCCATTTTACATGAACTCTACAATTGTCTGTTGTAAAATCAAAAGTACCCATTTTATGTGAACTCTACAATTGTCTGTTGTAAAATCAAAAGTACCCATTTTACATGAACTCTACAATTGTCTGTTATAAAATCAAAAGTACCCATTTTACATGAACTCTACAATTGTCTGTTGTAAAATCAAAAGTACCCATTTTACATGAACTCTACAATTGTCTGTTGTAAAATCAAAAGTACCCATTTTACATGAACTCTACAATTGTCTGTTGTAAAATCAAAAGTACCCATTTTACATGAACTCTACAATTGTCTGTTGTAAAATCAAAAGTACTCATTTTACATGAACTCTACAATTGTCTGTTGTAAAATCAAAAGTACCCATTTTACATGAACTCTACAATTGTCTGTTGTAAAATCAAAAGTACCCATTTTACATGAACTCTACAATTGTCTGTTGTAAAATCAAAAGTACCCATTTTACATGAACTCTACAATTGTCTGTTGTAAAATCAAAAGTACCCATTTTACATGAACTCTACAATTGTCAAAAGTGCCCATTTTACATGAAATTTACAATTGTCTGCTGTAAAATCAAAAGTATCCATTTTACATTAAATTTACAGTCAATTGCAGTAAAATGAAATGCACCCATTTTACATTAAATATACAATCAACTACAGTGAAATGAAGTACCCAGTTACATTAAATCTATAACCAACAGCAGTCAAATCAAATTTACCCATTTTACATTAAATCTACCATCATCTGCAATCAACTGAAAAGTACACATTCTGCCAAAAATCTGCATTCCACTTCTGTCAAATGAAAAGTACCCATTTTACATTAAATCTTCAATCCACTGCAGTCAAATGAAGAGATTGGTTGCTGAAATAAATGCATTAGCTTAGACTATAAAGGTTAATGTAATATAAAGGCTGTCTTTTCAGTGGCAAAATCTTTGAAAGATGTTCAATGCCAATACAAAAGCGCAAATAAAATCCATTGGGTGCATTGAATGAGGCAAATGGTATTAAACATACACTATAATATGCCAATAAGCAGATTCTTTGAATCAATGCCTAGAACTCAATGAGTTGGATTCATACTGCTTATTAAGTCAAGAGTGAGTGTGTTTAAAAATGGCAGTTTTCAGAATAGATAATTAGATTTCTTTTCTTTATCCATTCTAGTATGTAATATATTGTACTACTATTGTCTATCTGTCTGTCTGCCACAATCTGCCTGTTTATATGTAAACGTTTTCAGTTCTGGAGTGTAAACTTAAAACCACTCAAGGTGTTTTAACCAAGCTTGGTGCATATGTCAAGCAAAAATGTAAGCTGCAGATACTGATGCCATTTGATATTTAAAATTTCCCCATTCATTATATTTTATGTAAGCATAGAAACAAAATGCAGCACAAGAAGTGTAACACTTGAGTGTGGATTGACATACGTAGGAAGTAAATATTGAGGTGCATGGCCATAACAGACCTACCACCTCTCAGTATAAATTTCCTTACAATAACGATATCCCTTAAATAACACTTTTATGGCCAAGAAAACCCATTATTCTGGTTGAATTATATTTTCCCATATAGTGTATCCATTTTAAGATAACTGTGCCTAATTATTTCAGTATTCTTTTATGGCTCCCCTAAGTGAGGGACCAGTGTATTATGATTGCCATATTAAGTCAGTAATGTATAATCCAATTTTGAATGGCAAAGAACCATATCTATAACTACATTAACTCTTTATCCGACATTGTGTGGAACCTGGCTACAGCTTTGTATTCTTGTATCTTGCTACGTTTTACAGGTTGCTATCAAGAGAACAGCATGCCACCAGCTGACATATCCAAGTATGATTTGCTGGGAAAGGCTGCACATTTAACATATTTGAAGATTTCAGATTCAGTATTTAGTGCTTATTGTTTCTTTTTATCAAATAAAATGATAAGCAGCAACTTTCTTGCTTACTAAATTGGATGTACTTGAAGTGGCAAGTCCATGGTTAGTGTGCTGTAAATAAATTCCACTCTGTTTTGGACTCCATGATTGGTGGTCATTGTCAATTGCTGTGTTACAATCATTTTGTCTTGTTATTTTTCTTTCCTGATTTAATTAAATAGTTTTTCATGATTACTGACAAGGTCTTGAAATAAATTTAATTTAAATAATAAAAAAATCAATCAAATAGTGTGTACTCTATGGTAAGCTTCTACCTGCAAAGATAGTGGCAGCCATTTGCATTTTCATGGAATTTTCAATACCCTCTTATCTCATATTGGTTATTTGGAATTCTTCTAATACACTAGCATAGGCTATGATGTCAAAGAAACTTTCAGAAAGTCTGTTTTACTAGAGGGGATCTTCCCATTGGGTGGTGCTATATATGAATTGTTTCATGCAAATGGAATGGCAGTTGTTTATCATGGGCATCCAGAAGCACTCATTTTGAGATATGGCCGGGATGTTTGAACAGTTACATTGAAAAACATTATAGGTGTTGGAAGGTGTTGATTGCTTATAAATGTGGTAGGGGCATCCAAATTCACTGGTATCTGAGGAAGGGCTAAGCAACAGCAAGCTTCATAGCCATTTACAGTATTTTTTGTTGTTGTTCAGTTTGCTATGTACATGAAGTACGTATGTCAAACTAAGGATCTCACTCATCAAATCTTTGCTCTTGATTGCTTCAGGCTCAGATGAAGAAGATGATTGAAGTAGCGGAGCAGCACAAGAAAAAGCGACTTAGGACAGAATTGATAAAGGACATATACATGGCACAGACTGCTGACAAGGCAGATAAATGCATTGCCTTGATCCCCAAGGAGAAAGGTAAATATTGGTACGTGTCATACACATACAAATTCACACACTTAAAGTGTATGACCATATTTCTTCTGTGATAGGTCCATGCTTGAAAATAAGCCCTTCCTCAACTTTTACCAAACATTTTGTAAATTTTCATTTAAGAAAAACTTTTCTCGCTCATGATAGTTTTAACCCTTTCTTTTTGTAAAATTTAAATGATGGGTCCCATGGGATTATCATGGAAGAAATCATGTGCAAGTAAAAGCTTATTGACTAATATCACAAGGAAATTTCAACAATTTTATTCAACACATGTAGTTATTATGCAGCACCCCTCATAACAATGCCATCTGCAGAAGCCTTAGAGTTAGCTCCCTTATATTGAGACTTCTAATGATGTACAGGATACAGATAATTTTAGTACCACTAAATGAAATGGGATGCATGACCATATCAACCTTATTATAGATAATGTGTTATAATGAGAGGCCTTATAGTGAGGGAGTTTGTGAGGTTCAGATTGGGTAAGAATTTAAATATTCAGTCTTCACCTTTTCAGGTTCTTTGTATGAAATTCACAAACTGTATACCTTATATACTTGCTTGCAAGTTGAGACCAACTGCAAACAACATAGACACTGATCTTCCATCTCATAATACACCAGCAGATCAGGGTCCTTATTGTTTGTTCTACTGATTACTCCTAAAAAAACTGAATAGACCCAGATCTGGAGGCACATTATGCAACGACAGATTTGGGTCTGTACAGTTGGCAGCTGGACTCAACTTACAAGAGAGCATATATGGTATGACCCTTAGTTGGACACCATAAATCATAAAATGAAACATTATCTTCATCAAATGAATTTTAAAAAAGTGATATGCTCAATTGTCAATTTTTGTGCTGATTACTGTACCAGATAATATGCCTGTAAACAGCTGTGCTGATTTCTCTATCAAATCACATGCCTGTAAACAGCTGTGCTGATTTCTGTATCAAATCACATGCCTGGAAACAGCTGTGCTGATAACTGTATCAGATCACATGCCTGGAAACAGCTGTATTGATTACTGTATCAGATCACATGCCTGAAAACAGCTGTGCTGATTTCTATATGAAATAACATAATTCAGAACAGCTGTGCTGATTACTGTATCAAATCACATGACTCAGAACAGCTGTGCTGATTTCGGTATCAAATCACATGACTCAGAACAGCTGTGCTGATTTCTGTATCAAATCACATGACTCAGAACAGCTGTGCTGATTGCTGTATCAAATCACATGACTCAGAACAGCTGTGCTGATTACTTTTTCCAAATCACATGCCTCCGAACTGTTAGAAACTGGTAGTATTACATACATTAACCGTGTTCATTCCAAAAATGAGAAAATTATGGCCCAAGGGCCACTACCAGGCCAAAAGGTTGTGGACATTAAAAAAATGGGTCACAAATATCTTTACCTGTTCTTGCTTGTAAAAGTTTAGTTAAGAAAATATCTGTCCATTTTTGTTTTAAAACTTGGAATTAAACCACAAGATTGCATAGAAAGTTGTTTGTGTAAATGCTGTCTTATATCCCACATTTGTTTGGATGCACTGATGACTGTCTCATTATAAGGCCCATCATTATAACACAGTTCCTGTTATCAGGTGAGTATAGTCATCGATCCCATTTCATTATGTACTACTGTAGTTATATATACTATACATAATATACACTCTATGGTCTTCATGGACAGTGGTATTATTATTATATTTGGTGCACAATATTTATTGAAAACCAAGTCTAATACTTGAACCTGTGCTTAGAAGTAACCTGTGTTAGGGGGGAAAGTTTGACCTTTCCCCATGGGTGGTTGCTTAAGACAAGGTGTGACTATATTTTGTAAAAAGTAATTCAGATTCCTTTTTGGTAAGATTCAGCCTCTGAACAGATATTTTAGTGTTAGAGCATCATTGCAATGATGGAAACATAGACTGCATTGCAACTACACATATATACAACTTTCAGTTTAATCTTTGGAAAGGCAACTCAAAACCATTCTAAATTTCCTGCATAATTTTGTGCAGAATTAATGACCTCTTTTGCAAAAGATAGAAAGCTATTTGAGAGAATACAATATAACAACAATTATAATGAAGATAGAAGGCATTTATTTAAGCTTGTGTTGTGCTGATAATAAAAATTAAATTACAGCAAAAGTAGTGAGCATTCAGATTGTATTGGAATTCAAATGTCATTGCCTGAGAGTTAATTAGAGAACAGCAATTACAAAATGACTGTTCACTCAGAATTGTATAATAAAGACAGAATTCTGCAACTTGTGACAAGTAAATGTATGTAGTAATTATACAGATTTATTCAATGCATTAAAAGTTAAAGAATCATTTGACAAAGACATCATAAATATACTTGAAATTACTCAGGCCCGATTCTTACTGTAACATAAAAGGAAACAATGGTAAAATTCATGAACAATCTGACAGACAACATCATAGATATCCAATTAGTTACGAACCAAGAGGATTTACATTTTAAATTTAATGGTTTTAATATGAATACATACTCATAAATAAAACTGAAATGAGTTGTAGGGAAACGAAAGGTGATGTGATGGGAGTAATCTTCAGAATGACTCGGTGAACTGCTTGACTCAATTCTTTGATCTGTCATATGTGTTCATGGATATAGTCTTATTACTGGACCATTTATGCAAGAGTTTAACCAATCATAACAGAAGGCTTTTTTTGTTTTCAATCAATTTCATGTGCTAGTTACAGATAATAGCATGAAGTATGACTGATTAGTAAAACCAATCTGATTATTCACTGGAGTTAGTTGTTGTTGTTGTTATAGGGTTTAATGCCATTTTTCAGCACAAGATAGGCTATACATGGCGGCCAGTATTAATGGTGGAGGAAGAACCCGGGAGAACCCGGAAAGAACCACCGACCCACGAGAAGCTACCGGCAAGCTTTCTCACATAACCACATTGGCCGCTGGAGTTAGTAATGATGTGTATATACGTGATCATGTTAATTCACATGTGTATATATGTATATTCACTAGATGATGATGATGAATCTGATAGTGACAGTGATGAGGAGAAGAAAAAAATTGCAATCATTTCACCCCAGCCTCAAAAGGAACGGCGAAAATCTGGAAGTTCCAGCAGCTCAGATTTTGAAGAAAAAGACAAAAAGAATAAAGATGATGAGAAAAAGAAAAAGGAGCATGAGGAGAAAAAGAAAAAGGAGCAAGAGGAGAAAAATAAAAAGGAGCAAGAGGAGAAAAATAAAAAGGAGCAAGAGGAGAAAAATAAAAAAGAGCAAGAGACAAAGAAGAAAGAGGAGGAGAAGAAAAGAAAGGAAGAGGAGAAGAAACACAAAGAAGAAGCTGCTAGAAAGGAGTCAGCTTCTAAAAAGACTCAAAAATCCTCTTCATGTATTTTGCTGTAACCTGCAAGCTAATTATATATGTAATTTATATGGGATTATACATATGTTTATCAATAGACCTTTTGATAATGAAGCAAAGTTTTGTGAGATAATCTACATAATTATACTTTTTCTTCGATTTTAATTTTCTTGGATTAGATGAAAATATTGCTTGCAAACCAGTCTAATGTTATATTGTATATTATTATTGCTTGCAAACCAGTCTAATGTTATATTGTATATTACAAAGAACAATGGAAAAGGTTAAACCTACAGAACGGAAAATATTGTCTTGCTTCAGATCCATGCTTTAGCACTTATAGCTTAGAGAAGAGAAGATTGATTGGATGCTCCTTTATTACTTTCATTTTCCTTTGTATTTGTTAAGACCTCAGGTTGATGCATAAGTTCAGATACACTTACGTTTGCTTTACTATATGTTTACATGCAAATCTAAGAGCATTGGTAGTTTGGTATAATTGGCTGGCCCAGTTGTACGGATATCATTTTAAAATCGGCTCAACATCACTGTCAGTATTGGATGTAGAAAATTTTTGTCACAACAATCAGATCTACATTACATGAATATAATTGATTTTATGTAGTGGTAATGAATCGTTCTCTGTATGTATTATTTTTTGTACATATTTTTTGTGACATTCCAGTGTCAGTTATTAATGCATAATTTATTGTTTTACATATATGGTATACTAAAGAGGGTTCATGACAAAACATACACATTACACCAGGACTTTATTTAGCTCCTGTGGGTCAGAATTTCTTTAGAAAATTAGATTTCTTGAACGTGAGTCAGAACATTAGTAAATTGATTATTTCAATGTTGAAATAATTAATGATGTGTTTGAAACATTGATTAAAGTGGACACAAAATGTATACTGAAATTAAAGTTTTCATCTTGAATCAGTTGTTTTTAGCATCGATGTTTAAGGCTGATATCTTGTATGAAACACGAAGAAAAAAAATCTTAACATGCATGTATTTTTTGTTGAAGTGAATATGTCAGATTTATTTAGGTTTTTGTATTATCTAACCTTTCTTTTGAAATAGGGTGAAAACAGTTTATAAACAGATGAATATTATTGTGTTTGATAGTATATTAATGTGATACAGTTTGAAACTTGCTAAATTGTATTGCACTACACAGCCACCAAGTAAGTAACCATGCGGTAACCCCCATATCAGATTTAAACTTCACTGCTGTAGACTTAGTTTACATGTTCTGTTTATCTTTGTGGAATATTTCAAGAGGGTAAACAATATATGTATTTATAAAAATTAGATGAATTGTGACAAATCTACAAAATTAAATCACCAAAAGAATTGCATGACATTTGAAAGCAGTAAACTTTAGTATTCAAGATGTAAAAAGTAGATTGCCAGTATGTCCATTTACAATAATATGCATGAATAGACAATGTAGCTATAAAATAAATGAACTAGTTTGAATCTTGTATTTTGAAAAGCAGTTCACCTTTTGTAAATATGCAAATAAATTTACCTGCTTTTCTCATATAATTATATTTTTGTGAGTTGGGCAATCTCAGACTACAACTATTTTTAATATTTTCTTCAGAAGACAAACCTTACATCTTTAGGGTAAATTATCTCAATCATTGTTTTTCTTTTCAGTTTTATTTTAATTAAATATCTTGAATTTCTCTTCATTTTTCATAAAAAAAACTTTTGGCTTAATGTGTGTGCATGATGTTATTAAGTTGAATCTGCCAATTGTACAAAGTCGTTTTATATATCATATGGGTACATAGTACCATCAGACATGCTCTAAAGGTCACCTGTATTAGGCAATCACCTGTCTTAAAAGAACTGTGCCTCAGAGTCCAAATAAAAATCAAGATATTGAAGAAATAAACCTCATGTCTTCTAAAGGCCATTTTTCTCATTTTTACTTGTAACAGCAGTGATGATGATGGTGATGATGATGATGATGATGATGATGATGATGATTATCTCAAATTCAAATGTTATGTCTAAGAAACTTAATGTTTAATAAAGTCAACATATTTTTCAAATCATTTTATAAAACATTTGGTTGGAGAAGATAATTATTTTCACAGTCAATACTCTTTCCGTTAGTGGCTTTATATGTGTAAAGTACTTAACTGAATAAATTAAGCTCCTATATGTGCAAGCATACATAGTCCAATTTGTGTTGCCAAAAATGTAATCGTATTCATTGAACAAGTATTCGTTTCAAGCAATGATCATGACTTGTTTTTTTTTCAAAAACAAATTTACTTCAAATTTTGTTGCATACATTGTTATTATGTTGTATATAGTATGAATTTTTGCATATGGTTAAATAATAGAAAAGGCAGAATTTTGTTCGAATTTTTAAAAAATTGTTTTGCATCCTGCATTTTTAAAACATTTTCTACCCATTATTTAATATCTACTTTAGTACAAAGTTATGATTATAATGGCATAGGACAGGAAAGCAAATTTTGCATTTATTTTCTATCTACAAGAACTAAAATGACAATTCTGATGCTCACTTCATGTTTGATAAAAAGCATCTTGTGCATTGTTTTTCATGTGTGGTCAAAGCAAGTCAGTTCAACCAATAATGCCACCCTAAAATTAACACCTGTAAGTTTCTGTGGAAAATTGGTGTTAATTTGATACAAACATTTTTTTTTATGTCAAAGTGCAAAATTTCTCATAGAGAATGAAAGAAACAAAAAGCAGAAAAAGAATAGTGTTTTTAAAATAATGATTGTCATACCATCATCTTGAGCATAGCAATGAAAGAAATTTTGAAACATTTGATGTTCACAAATATAATGAGAAATTTAATACTATTGGTGTCACAAGTGTATTATTTTATGTCCAGTTTTGTGAATGGTAAATTTTCCATTAAGATTAAAAGGCCAGGCCATTTTGTCTAAGGAGTGGTTGTAACTATTGTACTTGGTTGTAATTACATAGAAATCGATATGCTGTACAAAGGGAGGTAATTCAAACTTTATTGTTCTTTGTCAGTAGCTGCAGATTATTTTCATTTCGTTCCGTTGATTCTTACTAGTTGTCAGATGATACAAATATTGCGTAGACTTTCGACTTTGCTTTATTTCCCCACTTTTCTGTTCACCTTCGCTTTTATCCATGTTTTCATTTTCCATTGTTGTCACTTAATCGTATCACTTTCAGTTCTTTTCATGTTGTCATGTATTATTTAAGTTTTGCTTTGGTTTTGCTCTAGATATAATAGAGGTTTAATTCAGTTACTAGTATAATTGGGATAAGGTTATTTTTAATGAATGTTTTCCGGAATTTTTAATGTTAAATTTGGTGTGTACTGTTTGAAAGTGCATGATTCTGTTTATTGGCATTTAGTGAACAGAAACTATTGCTTTTGATAACTTTCTCAGCAGAAAAATCAGATCAAGATTTAAATTTCATCTTAGGAACAGTTTTTTTTTGCCTAAGAGTTGATGAAATACACATAATGCTCAAATTATATAATAAGTAGCAAAAGATCAGTCAATTTCACATGACTAATGACTGTTTGTGTTAGGGCCACCGTAACTCACTGGTTAAGGCATGGCACTCTTGACCATAATATTGTAGGTTTGATTCCCACCACCAGGTCAAAGGGTAGCTAACTCTGATTGCCTTGTCATGATATAACTTTCAAATTGTTGCTGCACCATGAAAACCAAACGAGACCAAACAGTTGTCATTATAATAAAAACAGTAATGTTGTTTTAGCATTTGCTGGAAAAGGTGATAGACTAATGACATTTATATTATCCACGTTCTAGTTATTGATTACCATATTTTAGTTGGGAGCACAATATATTTTCAGAATTACTTCTTAAATCATTAAAATATTAACTACCCCAATTGTAAACGTGACTCAGATGTAGCTAGTGTGTACCCACATAGTGTGATTTCTGCTTGCACTGTGCTTAACATGTTTTGTTTCCTTCTATAACAGCATAATCTATATCTTCTTAATGCTTTGCCCTGCCACTCTGAAATGTTAATTCCAACTTTATTTAAACCCTACCAATGGATGATTTAATAACTTTGAATCCCCATAGTAGAAGTCTTGGATGACAGGGCAACTGTAGGAGAGATTTAGGAAAGACACCCTTTTTTATCCACAAAATATTAATATTAAACCTTTTACTGGTTTTATTGATTAAGTTCTCAAACAGTCAAGCTTGTTTCAAGCAAGAAAGGACAAGTGTGACTTACAAAATGCAGAGAGTTTTATTGAATGGTTGAATTCCTTTTGAAAATGTCAGATGACCATTGTAAACTTTGGATGTGCATGAAAATTCAAAATTAAAGGGTCAGATATTTTTATGCAGATATTATTATAAGCACAAGATGGTATCATTCAACTTTGGGGAGATCAGGTGGTATTATTTTATTCTAAATATCAAATAAGTCATAAATTACTAATTATTGTTGACGTAAGACTTGAGACATGTCAATCATTACTCTACAGTCAGGATATTATATTAGTAATTTTCTGAAATGCATTCTATTGGTTTGTTTATAAACAACATATTCTCTTTTTTAAATGGATTTGGCACATTATGTTTGTTTCGCAGATTTATCTACCTTGAACTTATAGCTCTCTACTTGGGGCATCAATGAGAACTTTTTTAGACCATTCTTCATTGATTGAATTAGAATTTTAAATACCTGTTGTATTTAGTTAAAAATTGAAGAATGGCTTGTAAAATATACATGCAGGAATTGAAAAGAAGTCAGTTTAACAATGTAAGTTATATCTTGGGGGAAAACCTGTGCTTTAGTCTCATCCATCTATATATCCTCATATGATAAAATTATCCATATAATGCAGAAGATTCCCTGAATGTTGTTGGCCAGAGATTAGTGTTTGTATGAGGAAGACTACCATATGTACCTGTGTAAAAGCCAGATCCAACTGCAAACTGCATAAACCGAGATCTGTCATTGCATAATGCACCAGCAGATCTGGATCTGTGCAGTTGGTTAAGATTAATCAGTTGAACAAACAATACAGACCCTGATATGTTGGCACAATATGTGATGACAGATCAGGATCAATATTGTTTGCAGTTGGACACAACAAATAAGCGAGTACAAATGATAAATGAAAATGTTGAGTCAAGTGATTATGGGATCAAAGAAGATGAATAGAAGGAGTGTAGAGTTATAATGATTATTACCTGCCACAGAATCTTGCTTGAAGGAATAACAATTCTTGCAAGCTTGACTGTACTGTTTTATTTAATTTTTGAAGTTTGAATGTGTTTTTTTTGTATTTGGTATTTTGTCCCAGAACTTTTTTTTAATTAAATAAACAGAAAGGTCTATTTTTAAAATTTTGTTTTTATGTTTTGTGGATAAGGTTGGGTAGGTAGATATAATGTATAGATTTTGCAATGGGCGATGACTGTGATATTTGAACACTGCCAAAATTTATCCATGCTATAAAGGTTATATGACCAAGGTGGTTTTCAGGCTTATCAAAGCAAAGACTGTGATATTGTGTAAATAAAAACAAATTATTGTCATGGTAACATCAATTTCCATGCTATCATGTTGACATGGTAATCTCACCATGGAAACTCAGTAATGTGATATAAAACTCTTCAGTTATTTCATTGTACCCAAAATTTCGTTCATTTTCATGGAAATTTCTGTTTTTGTGTTATTCTTGACTTAGAAAAGTACCTTACCAGAATTCATTTTCGTGTAAAACTATTTCATTTTTCTTTCATAAATAGTGCAATATGATTTAATTCATCCAGCCATTCTTCAGTAGCCTTATCCCTATTGTGTATTCTTCTTTCTGCATATATAATAACTGGTCCTGATACAGGACACCCTCTTTGTAAATCCTGTTCATGAGAGACATAAAAGTGCCCTGTCTTTTAATATAAGGCTACCTGTACTGAGACGTCATCCACCAGAGATTTGGAAAATTTGTTGACTGCAGTCCAATATTTGTTCCATCAGATGCAATTGCAGACAATCCCACTACCTCCCTTTTTTTGTAAAATGTGGCTAGAAATACAGATGTTTGCTGAATATCACTAACATGTACATGGGCAGGGTGAAATTGTACTGCTCTGTTAGGTTACATATATCAATATTGCACCTAGACAGTGGCTTTGGAAGAGAACCATTTGTGTTGTAGGGGTGGAGTTGTTGACAGTTTTAATCAAATTTTCTATTCCCAGTTTTGGCTGTGCATTACTACAAAACCGTAATTGTTAACATACATTATAATTTGAAATGGGAATATTTCAGTTTTTCTTTCCATTGCCTTTTTTGAAAATGACCTTATTATTTGATGGAAATACATCATTACCCATGAAAGTGAATGGTCCACTCCCATATAATCTGGAGGCCTGATCATAACTAGCCTATGCCATACTAGTGCATAAAAACAATAAAATGATGCGAAGTGACATTGTAATTGATTCTCCTATGTTAAAAGCTAAAATTAATTGATATGTATTAGGAAGCAATAATGAAACAATTTTTTTTAACCTAAATTTAATGGGATTCCATAACCATACCCATGTAAAAGAAAAAGCAGTATACAGCAGGGCTTTGTGGCAAGGATCTACTGTGTAACTGCTTTTTATGATCAGAAAATAAAATGTCATGGATGTCAAACAGTTTGTTCAAAGATCAGTTTTGCTCGTGACTCTGTCTTTCATTTGGGAAAAAGTCAGCTTTTCTTGGTAAGGACATTTTCCGTGATGCTTACTTGGACTGTTACGTGTTTAATGTTTGTGTTGTCCTATAGATGTTTTGGCCTGTTTCTGCTGAAAACGATGTGGCTAAGTGTCAGTGATTTCATACCCTAACATCCTTTGTACAGCATGTCCCTGTGTAAAGTAATACAGCATTTTTGAAATAAAATTGTAAACATTTAAAAGATATTTCTATGCTGAAAGGAAAATATAGATCAATGTAAATTGGTTTTTTTTTGTTTTATAAAAGGATTTATTACAACAATAGGCACAGTAAACAAGACAGGAAAGTGTCCATTTTTAAGGTATTTGATGTTTCAAACCCAGCTGTTTAAGTCATGTGTGATCCAATCTGCTCACGTATTGCACAAAAATTTATGTGTATTTTCAATTTGTTTTGTCCTTTTGACATTACTTATGTTGTACTGGCTTGCTTTGGTCTATCCTTTCAGGAAAGTTTGCTCATGTGCAGTGAAACAGTGTGAAATGAAGCACAATAAAATATGTGTGTAAAAAAAAAAAAACAAGCGAGGAAGAAACAATAATGTCCAGCATATGTAAGTGTCCTTTTTTTCAATGGATCACAGTACTTAAAATATGTATTATTCTACTTTGAACTTTTTTAATACTAAGAAACTGTGGATATTAAGACCAATACTAACTTTTCAATGACTTCTAACTTGTTACAAAAAGGAAAGAAACAGTTCATTTTATACGAGACAGTACAAAATTGCCAATTTTTAACCAGGAGCAGTGTGCTTTCTGTGCAGCAGTACACGTAATTGTTTTTGACAAAAATTAGCCGTCATCAGTCTTTTGTCCATTTTAGGCAAGTGCTCTTAAGCAATGGACACATAAATGTAATGAAGATATTCATTACATAAGAAATTCTTGCTATGGGACAGGTGTCCCTTGTATGAAGATGTCCATTCCAGCAGGTTTTACTGAATTTGCACTATTTAGAATCCAATGCAGTGAAACCTGTCAGTGAAGAATACATAGGGGTCAAAAAATTGTGTCCTTTATTGACATGAGTACCTTGTATAGAGGTGTATTTTCCAGTAGGTTTTACTGAATTTACCATTGTGTAGATTCCAGTACATTGAAGCATGTCAATGAAGGACACATAATGGACCATAAAAGTATGTCCTTTACAGAGAGGTGTTCATCATATTCAGGTGAAATATCTAGATAAACTTTATGTAAGGGGTTTTAAGTTTTGATGTTTATCAACAAGTGTCCATTATACAGCAGATTATGACATACATTAAGGCAGATTTTTATTGCAAGGCATGTTTCTAATCTAATAGTTTTTTCTTTACTTTTTAAAAATGTTGTAAAATATTGTTTATCCAGACCTATTTGGAGTCTGATTTTGTCTGGATAATCAATTCTCCAGATACTTGAATTTTTTTCAAAACATACAACAATGAATGGGAGTATCTGGATTAATTGGATCCATTAATTGTATATATGACTGTATATTTAGTAGCAGTTAAGTAAATATTAATGTTTTTTGTCCTTTGACATGTTTAAGAGCAGAAATAGTAGAAACCACACAAATGGCATTAAGATGCTTTAATTGTAAAGATATGTGTTAAAGGGCATTGATCAAGTTAAACTCAGCCGATATGGGATTCTCTTCACACATGTGCTGATAGGTGATTAACTTGTATGGCTTGTTAAATCACTATAGATGGTAACAGTGGCCTAAAATGTAAAAAATATTTTAATTGAAAATATTTTGTACTGCAGACATCAAGAGTAATATTACACCTAGATTTACCAAATTTGTTTATTCACTTGTTTTTATTTCTGGTTTCTGTTTCTCTGTTTTATGCTGGTGTCATTATTGGCAAATTAGTTTATATTTATTGATAAATGTTTGCTGTAATAAGTAAAAATGTGTGAAATTCATTTATGAATGATTAATCCAGATAATCAGTGTCTTAATAACGACCATTTTACTGTATTGATTTTATAATAAAGTTCTCCACAAGGGGCTATTTCTTGAAATCCATAATTTTGAATTTATTACTTCATTGAATGAACTATATCTGCCATTCTTACAGAGAAATATCTATTTCTTTGTCTTGTGTATGAAATATGCTTTTTTTCAGGAAAACATTACTGTTCATATTTTCAGCAAGTTATTTACATTATGATACTCTGTTATTAAGGGATATATCATCTGTGGTACCCTATATACTAGGTTATAAGGTGAAACCAGCTGCAAACAACATATATTCTGATCCGTTGTAGCATAATGTTTTGCAGATCATGGTCTTTGTAATATGTCTAAAGATTACTCCTAACAAACTGTACAGACCCAGATCTGCCAGTTTGTTCTGCAATGGCAGATCTGGGTCTGTGCAGTCTGCAGTTGGCTCATCTTATAAACGAATGTATATGGTAATCCATCCTTCATATAATCTGTAATTCTGTACTTAGCCAACCATTTTTAAGCCCTTCAGTATTACGAATTTCCATTCCTTGAGAAAGGAGTCGCTTGGAAGATTTGCAAGCACACAGCGTTTCATAGATCATAATTAAATTGTATGTCTGACGAAATCAGTTTAAGCACATGACTTCATTGTGCACTAAGGTATACTGTACAGTTTTTAATAGGCATCCTGTTTAAAATTGTTCATAAAACATATCTTGTTAAAAATTTATCTTCTTTTATTACATACCTGTTTAATTTTACGTGGTTAATCTGGGATGTGTTATGGATGTTCAGTCCAAATTTTGGTATTGCATGCCCAGAAATGGAACTATGTAATTGTTTTCATTGGCTATAGCAAGTGAAATCCATTGGCTCGATATAACTAAAAATATTCATGAAGAGTATAAGAGGGATGTGTAATAAATACAAATCCACATTTGTGTTGGTTCTGAGTTGGGAAAAAGAACTTGTTTTATATGGCATATGAATGTCTCAACATGACAGCCTTGAAGTATTCTATGTAATATTAGACTTGTTCTTTATGCTGACATGGAACAAAACATGTATGTAGCTTTGTCTATTTAAACTCGAGTAACACTGAAATAACTTTCTTCAGAAATGACCAAATATTTCTTTATAATTATACCTATACATTAGACAATTTGATACAAAGTTACAATTTTTTCAAAGTTACGAATTTGTAATTGTTACGAGTCATTAGGAGTTTGACTTTTGAGTGCTGATAAAACAAAACATAGGACAGCTTAATTATAGACTGGTACTTTAAATTCAGTTTAAAATTCTATCAATGTAGTTTTTGATGAGTAACTGTATTACATACATTTTTATATTTGAAACTGTCCATCATCACAAGTATATATTCTAGACCGTATTTATTGATTTATTGAAACATTCAAGTCACATAGATAAATGCACTGCACATGATGTGGGTGGTCATCCAGCAGAAAGCTTAACAACATGTATGGGCAAAGTTTTGATTATGCATTCTTGATTTTTTGCTCAAGTTTTAAAAAATATAGTAATGAAAAACACATTAAGCATTATATATATTTTATTTTGACCTTGATTCCATCCAGAACTACATGTATGTAGTAACACTATTTAGGAGAGAAATATTATTTTTTATTCCTATATGATGTGTGCAGTATTCAAAAACAAATTGTGCATTATTTGTTATTGAATCCGTCCAGCAGCAGCTCATGCATATGTCAACAGTACTGAAGAATTTGTTTGATCTTAAGGATATGGGATTTTATTTATTTATATTTTATTACATCTTACTGTTGACAGGTTTCTTTCACCAATATATGTTTTGTATAATGGAGCTGAATAAATTGACATTTTTGGCAGAGGTCTTTGCTTTTTTGTATTTATTTCCACTCATTTCTTCCATTTAATATGCAGGCTTTTCATGTTGTAAGGAAATATTATTTGTTGTCTCCCTTGTAATAATGGCCTCATTCAGTGCTGTCGGTGACTTTGTTTTTATTGCATACCTGCCATAACACAACATGTCACATTAAAAAATGTGATTTTATTTTTTTTAATACTCCCAAACCCCATGAAACAGTAATGTTTCAAAAAAACACAGTTTTTAATAATCTTAGGAAGAGAAAAAAAGACATTTTTGGACCATCACTATACATGTCCAAAATCTGTAGTCTGCATATGCAGATAGTTTTTTATGATGAGAACAATTCAAGTTTTAACAACAGTACCATCCAGTCACAAATGAATGCCAAGATGAGCACCAATGACATTTGCACTACATTCAACACCCCCTCCCCCATCACAATCACCATCACTAAACTAATGAGATCAGAAAATACTGCATTTAGTTAAGAAAATATTTCAATGTCCAATAGATTTTAAAGACAGAGACTTGGTAAATATTTTTACAGAATTTATTTAATATCTTTATAGTTGTGTTTATGTTAGCGTTGGCACATATTGTGTGTGGTGATGATATTGGACAGTGCTTGTGTGTGGTGATGATATTGGACAGTACTAAGTCTGCCAACTATTTTTGGTTTGTCAATGTGCTAAATGCCTCAAGGAAAACATATATGTTATTTTCTTTGTTTTTAAAATCAAATGTGAATTTCCAGTAATGTTTTTTAATGGCTTATATGAAAGATAACTTTTTCTCAGTTGGACAGTGTTGCTTGGTCACATGCTCTGACCAACCCTTGGGACCTCAACATACTTTTTGAGTCCCCAAATGTCCCCGAACTGCAAACTACACAGACCCAGATGTGTCGTTGCATAATATGCTGGCAGGTCTGGGTCTATGCAGTTTATTAGGAGCAATCAGTTGAACAAACAACATAGGCTCTAATCTGCAGGTGCATTATCCTACGGTGAATCAAGATCTTTGTTGTTTGCAGTTTGACTCGACTGGTAAGCGAGTAAATACGGTATATACACCAAGATTTTGACAGAAACTTCCATCACTGTACCCTTTTAATCTCCTTGAGCATCTTTACATTTTTTTAAAGAACAGTTCATTGATAATACCTTAATTTACGTCGTTATTCGTGTGCACCATACAGTCTGCATGGCCACAGAAGGTTGAAATCTTCATGATTGCAACGAGTGATTAGGACCACATTTTCATTTCAGCCAAATGAAGAATCATTTAAAAGTTTGCCTTTGTAAAAAAAAAAAAAATCCTATATATTCTATAGGTCATTGAGAGAGGGATATGTAAAAGAATAGGCTCTTTTATGCCACGCAAGAGGAAAAATGTTTAATGATTTAAATACGTTTTTCAGTTTCTGTCGTCTTTATTTATATTGGCTCTGTAAATATTGTGCATCACGAATATTCCTGCCTTTCTTATTACATCTGTTGCCACCTCCACTACTTTATGTATAAGTACATTGCAGCACCCTTTCTTGAGGATTATGTTATTAAGAAAAGAAAGTGGAAAAGCCAAATAATGAAAGCAAAAGTATGAAAGTATTAAATGTTAAAATAATGAAGAAATAAGAGAGTAGAATAGAAACCAATAAAACAATGGTTTATAAGATATAAAATGTCAATGTGCATGAACTATTAATTTGAAGGAAGGGTTCATGTGTTGTTACGTATATGTAATTAAATTGCTTGTGTGTTAGTTTTAAAATTCTTTTTTATTTTATTTTTGTTTCATTACATTTTATTGTAATGATTATTGTAGGGATTCAAAATTCTTTTTCAGTAGTTCTGTTTATCTAAGACGTAAAACGTATTACATTAGTAATATTTTTAGTTTACCTTGGTCCACGGTAGTGTAATCGCTACGCGAATACGATTGGCTTTTTTCAAGGTCCTTTTCGGCCTACGTGTTAATCTGGATAAACAATGTGTTATTTTAAATTTATTTTAGAGTGATAGTCTAGTTCTTAGACAGAGCTACGTGCAAATTGGCAAATATCTTATTACGTATTTCAAGTGTTATTAGATCACATAGTCTGTCTCGCGAGAACGGGATGATAATTCGGGTGAATATATAACCCTTTCTGAGCGCTCGTCAGTCAATTGTATTCCTGATACCTTGAAGGCCGGATAGATTACCAGATTGTTTTTGAAATTCATTTCTGTTTGGAATTTAAATAATTTATTCTCTAGAAAACCAAACGAGTATATTGTTTTATAAATTCTGGGAGAAAGAAATTCAGTGGAAATTTATTCTGGAATTATTCGGAAACATGAACTGTGATTCAATTGAGGAATTGTTATTTTTTGTACAAGGACCACATCTGACGTCATCGCCTTCCATTTTGGTACGTCGTCGAGATTCGAACCTGGATTCTAATAGAACTATTTAGTGATAGGACTTGTATTTTTCATTCTTAGGATTAAATTTTGGATTATATTCACAAACCGTAAGTCCTGTTTTCCAATTTTTACATTGTTTTATAGGGAAATAAATTATTTTGTTAAAACATACAAAGCTTGTTGACTTCACTCTTTTCTTCTGTTACATTTGTACGAGCCTACACTTAACAGTGTCCACTTATTCTGGTCAGTAGTCTTGTATAATGCACATTTTATACTTCTTTGTCATCAATGAAGTCATCAGAGAGATGGTTGCAGGCTAATTTAGACTATAATTGAATCAGGGCAGGTCTGTACAGAGCATGTTGGGGGCTGATTCGGACTAATATTATGACATTTAAAATGTGATGTCTAACTGTTTTCAAGGTTTGCTGAGTTGTTCAAAATTTTCATGAGATAATGGAAATTGAATGAAGCAATGTAAGACTTTATCTTGGATTGCCAGTTTTAATATTAAAATATTTACAAAGTAACTCATTCACAAATTGAAATAGTTTACTCTAGTTTATTCAGAAATAAAAGTACAATTACTAACACAGAAACAAAATCGTGGAAAAAAGGGCATGTGTAGTAACATTAGTAGTATAGGTAGCTACTGTAGACTGAAAAATTCGGTTCAAATGGGTTCTTATGGTCTCCATTTGAATTGAATAAAAGTCCATTGGTCCATTATGGGTCTGTATCATCTTCAATAGGATATGGTCCCAACTTTGACTGCATATGACTTGGACTGGATATGGCCTCAACACACCTGCACTAACTTCTGCTAACCAACACCCATAAATAATAACCAATACATAGTGCAACTGACCAGGGCCCACACCTACTGACCAACACTTTTACTGACCAGCAACTACACCTACTGACCAACACTCACTTGCAAACAAACAGGTAAAGGTTGTATGTAAAGTGAGGTGTATGATAATTAGGATTAACATCTAATTTTAGACAATCACCATTAATAATGATCCTTTTACAAACAGAGGAAGGGAAGTCCCTTGGACAGAACGCTGCCTAGTGGCTACATGCATACATCCAAAATTTTATATAGAGCATTACCTCAGATTTTGTTCGTAATGTTGTTATATTTGCATATATTATGCTGATGTTATAGATAGCTGTATTCATAATCCGTTAATAAAAGCAATGCTAAAATTGTAAATCTGCCACAGAATTTAGTAGTGATTAAAAAAAAAATAATTAAAAAACCAACAGAACATTAAATCAAAATAGCTGACACAGAAAGTTATACTAAAATTTGGAAACTGTCGCAGTGCACGAAACAAGAGTCGGAAAGATATAATTATTGCATAGACTAAAATTAATGCTAAAATTAACAAGCAAATGCGGAATTAAGCTGAGACTACAACAAAATCTGGAAAATGTGAAAATACTTTCGAAACTAGCAGTAATAATAACATTTGACACCAATATTGAATTAGCAGAGACTAAAACAATTCGTGAAAAATAAGAAGATATGATGGAGACTAAAATAGTACCAAACAAAATTTAACGTGAAAAGAAAGATGCAAAATTCCTTATAAATTGTTACCCATTGTACAAACTGTTTAAAAAATAGAATTGTAAATATCTGCTACAAAATTAAACTTTTAAGTCATTAATTTTACATGAACACATTACACGAATGGTTCACACTGGAAATACAAAACAAAGAATATTTACCATACTTGATGACATTATTGTGTTGTGTCGCTTTGATAGAAGTCTGGACGTTACCCGTCTGTCTTTAAACTTGAAGGTAAGCACGGAAAAGAGTTCAAAGAAGCCTTTTACTTTCCGGAGTTGCACCATAATTTTTCTGTCAGATCTTTGTGGTGAGTCGTGACATTGGAAAAGCCGTTGAAAACTTGAGTGGATAAGCAAATGTGGACTATTTACTCAGCACTCGTATTGGTTACCTTCTTTCCAAACCCTCATTGAGATATACTGACATTAACAACGGTAGCGACAAGGCAGCAATAGTATCCATAACCAGAAAAGTTGAAGTCATAGTAACCACTTGGAACCGTTGGAAAATTATCTTATCACCAATGGAGACAAGAATGATTGAACTGTGGATAATCAATTTTATTTTATTTACCTACTTACAGGTATCGGGATTTGTTTCCAAACAACAAGTTGTATTGTTATACGGCAAAGTTATATCAAGTTATGAAACTGGAAAACAAATCCCATTGGGAAGCAGCTTTGGTAGAGTAATTTATCCCACTCAAGTCTTGAACATTGCAGCAGATCTAACCATTTTTGTCGTCGAAATACTTAGGTACAAGAACACTTGGACAAAACTAATTCTGTTTGTTACGAAAATAAAACACAAACGACATCCAGTCCCTAAATTAAATGTGTGTGAATTCCTGTTGAATATTATTTCAATGCTCAACCTATCGTCACACGATTTGGAATATCTTAATGAATGATCAGTTTCGCAAGGCACTCGAGAAGGCCAAATTACGTGTACTGATAGAGTACCATCCATTTTCTCATCGTGTTAAAATCAATTTTTTTCGGCAGTAAAACTCTGTCAATCATATTTTCTCTATGTTTAGTTACTATTCTTGTGGAAACTCCAAGAGAAGACATCAACAACAATTCCCCTTCGAACTGAACGAGGACGTAAATGTATGTTTCTGTACGCCGATGTTGTTGAGTAGAATGTGGTTTAAATAGGTACTCTATTGCTGACAGTCCTTTCTTTTAAAGTGAATTGTACAATAGCTGCTTACGATGAAGAGGGAAACATCTGTCACGTTCACCACAAAAAAAATGTGTGCATCCCTATTACCTTCCTGCCAGTATATCGTATTTTGACATCTGAAATTTGGTAGAAAGGAGATCTCAGACAAATTGTTATGTTCTCCAAAGAATAGATCATAGGGAAACTACATTTTTGAAGACCATTCTCAAATACTTGTAACTTATCAATAGTGCGTACCGTGCAGTAGTTAAGACAAGTAAGACTTTATTTCGGGAGTAAGTTGATATTGGATTTCGTTCTGTGGCACCCATTCCCATTGTGAAACTTATTGTCTCTCCCAAGGTCTTCATGCTTTACAAAAATGCTTATGGATAAACAGTCACAAACAAGCGAATTCTGGACAAAATGTGTTGATCCTGAAATAAAGAGTTCTTTTGTCCCTCACTATATCCACAGTTCCTCTCGAGGTAAAATTAAATATACCTATTTTGTTTATCGAGAGAAAAGACATTGGACTCAGGAATGTCCACAGCGTCAAAGAAAAGTAAGCAAGTGAACACATTTTTCATTTTGTTTATTGTTATTATTATTATTATTATTATTATTATTATTATTATTATTATTATTAATAATTTTATTATTATTGCTAGTAGTAGTAGTAATAGTAGTAATAGTAGTATTGTTGTTGTTGTCATGAAATTTTGTTTACTTAATAATTCAACGGATTATATGTGTACGAAAATGTACTTGGTTCTTGCTGCATGCATCGTTGTCCGAGTGTGGTTTAAATTTCAGCCTTAGTTATTTCAAAACATTGAGTTCGGTTTACCCATTGCTGCCTGCAGTAAGATCACTTTCCCTGGCTGTGGATTTTTACCACAGTCACTGTACTGATATTGTAAATTTTCGTTGTCTTATTTTAAAAAAGAACAAGTTTTGTCTGGAGGCTGTCCGCTTAACGGAAGCAATCTTACAAAGGGGACAGAGGTGATATGGCAATAGCAAGAAAAGGCAAGCGCTTTAGACCACTCGACCACCCGGGACCCGTTTATATTTGTGTATAAATCCTATACTTTGTTTACTATTTGTGATAAAATCATAATTTGTTCATATTTGTGTATAAATTCTACACATTGATCATACTTACTGACAGATACATACATCAATCATATTTGTTTATATGTTTCGTACCTTGAATCTCGTTTGATAACTCGTTCAAGTTACATGTCCTGATTAGTTTCATTCAAGAACAATCGCAGTTCCTTATGTCAATTGTGGAACTCTGTGCACATCATTTTGTTAAAACCATTGTTGAACTGTATGAGCAAGAGTATGGAGTCAGATATATTCATCATTTAATTGCATTATAGAAAAACACCTCATTCACGAAACTGCTTTCAGTTTATTCGCTAAATCCAATCACAACCCGGCTTCATCCTGTTACAATTCTTCTTCTTCTTCTTCTTCTTCTTCTCCTTCTTCTTCTTCTTCTTCTTCTTCTTCTTCTTCTTCTTCTTCTTCTTCTTCTTCTTCTTCTTATTATTATTATTATTATTATTATTATTATTATTATTTCTCTTGTAATTTTTTGTAATGTTTCCTATAACGTCCTCATCTCTTTTAGGTCATCTAGGATTTGAAGTATGTGAGAATGTTATGTCAGTAATCATCACAAACAACCATTCTCTAGCCTCATCTATTTTATTTTTAAGTTGTGAGTGTTTGATAGATAAGATATGTGTTTGTTCATAAGTACGAGTGTTAATGATCCTACCCATTAACTATCTTACATCCGCTTTGAAATGAGTTTGTATGTAATTGCATGGATGTTGGATTGTAATTATGTACGAGAGTGCTACTTTACTATGTAACCTTTTATCCCTTTCAAATGAGTTTGTATGCATGTGTGTGGGTGTTGGATAGTTGAGGTGCGTGAAGGATAGTCATTCGGTGCTAGTTCTTATCACTCTCAACAGTTGTATAAAGAGTATAACATGAGTAAGCGCCATGGACCTTAGTTAACCACCATCGGCCCCTTTATTGGCTCCTTAAGTTTCTAGAAATTGAAATACTGTTTAATTTTACTAACGCTAAAATAATAATTTTGTAAATTTCTTAATGTTTCTTTTAGCAAAATATTTTGGTAAAAATGCTAAACAATATTTTCTTAAACACTGTTTACAATTTGTAAATTTGTTTTGAAATTTTTTAATTTATTTGTTTCCAAATTTATTTGTATTTAATAATATCTAAATTTTTTTGTCTCTGTTAAATACAGCATTAAGTTCAGAATTTTTATATTATTTTTGGTCTAAGAATTTTTAATTTCATTCACTGGGTGTTTTTAGTTTCCACAAATTCTTTATTGGTTTCGATGTTTGGTATTACTTTTAAGTTTAGGCCATGTTTTTCAATGTTTCTTCCGTATTTTCGTTTTAGTATCTGCTAAATATTTCGAACTCCGCCATTGCCAGTCCCAAGCCCGGATGTAAAAGGAGAAGGGTTGGGCGTGGGGCTAGCAACCCGACCCTGTAAAACCCAACTTGCTACAAAAATGCCAACAGAAGAAAAACCAGAAACTGAAAGCTTGAGAGAGGAAGGGACTTCTTATGGAAGATTTATAACGCTGTGTGGTGAAAGCCGCGAGCTCGCGGCAGCCATAAAGCAGATCACCCTTCTATCAAACAGGAGAATTAAAATCGCAACATGGAACGTGAGGACAATGTATGAGGCAGGAAAAACTGCACAGGTAGCAGCAGAGATGAGGAACTACAACCTATCCCTACTGGGCATTAGCGAGACAAGATGGACTCAATCTGGACAAAGAAGACTGATGACAGGGGAGATGCTACTGTATTCAGGACATGAGGAAGATGACGCGCCTCATACACAGGGGGTGGGGCTCATGATATCGAAGCAAGCATATAATGCACTGATAGGATGGGAACCACATGAGCCCAGAATCCTCACTGCAGCATTTAGGACCAAGAAGGAGAAAATAAAAATGAACGTCATACAGTGCTACGCTCCAACAAATGACGGCGAAGCACCAGTTGTACAACAGACTACAGAACATGGTAGAGAACTTCCCAGACAAAGACGTCAACATCCTCATGGGTGATTTCAATGACAAAACTGGGTCAGACAACACAGGGTACGAACAAGCCATAGGGATCCACGGCCTGGGGGAGATGAACGAGAATGGAGAAAGATTCGCAGACCTTTGTGCACTGAACAGCCTGGTCATCGGGGGTACCATCTTTCCCCACAAAAGAATCCACAAGAACACATGGATATCACCAGACCATGTGACAGAAAATCAGACTGACCACATCTACACAGTCAAGAAGTTCAGAAGATCCCTGCAAGATGTGAGGGTGAAGAGGGGAGCAGATGTGGCATCTGACCACCACTTAGTTGTCGCAAGACTGAAACTTAAACTGAAGAAGAACTGGATGGGCACAAAAGAGAAGAAAACAAAGTATAACATCAGCCTGTTCAAAGATGCAAAAACTACAGAAGAATACAGACTGACGCTTAACAACAAGTACCAAGTGCTACAAGAGGTTTTTGAAGATGAGGAAGACAATGCGAACAACAGATGGCAGAAAGTTAAGGAGGCAGTAAAATCATCATGCCAAGAAGTACTAGGCCCCATGAAGCACCAACAGAAAGAATGGATTTCAGCCGAAACATTGAGCAAAATACATGAGCGGAAACAAAAGAAATCAGCAGTAAATAGCAGTAGGACAAGAGCTACAAAAGTAAAGGTACAAATTGAGTACACTGATGTCCACAGAGGAGTGAAAAGAAGCATCAAGATAGACAAGAGAAACTACGTTGAAGGACTGGCAGCAGAGGTAGAAGAAGCGGCCGGAAGTGGAAACATGGAGAAGTTGTACGACATCACCAAGAAGCTGTCCGGCAGGTACAGCAAAACAGAGAGACCCGTAAAGGACTAGTAGGGAAAGAAAATAACAAGTACAGAACACCAAATGAATATATGGGCAAAACATTTTGAAGAACTGTTGAACAGGCCAACACCACTAAATCCCCCAGAAATCCATCCAGCCAACGCAGATCTCATAAGCTGTGACAACCCCACCAGAGACGAGATCAGGAAAGCCATCACCCAGCTGAAGAACGGCAAGGCAGCCGGACCTGATGACATCCCAGCAGAAGCCCTCAGAGCAGACCTAGAGGCTTCATTGGAAATGATATACCTCCTCTTTGAGAAGATCTGGAAGGAAGAAGAAATATCGACTGACTGAAAGGAGGGAAACCTCATCAAGATTCCCAAGACAGGTGACCTCAGCAATTGCTGCAACTACAGAGGAATCACACTCCTGTCAGTACCAGGGAAGGTCTTCAACCGGGTCCTCTTGGAGAGGATGAAGGAGGTCGTAGACCCACAGTTACGAGACGAGCAAGCGGGCTTCCGGCAGAACAGATCGTGTACGGGACCAAATAGCTACTCTTCCCATCATAGTCGAGCAATCGTTGGAGTGGAATTCTTCGCTCTACATCAACTTTGTCGATTATGAGAAGGCATTCGAGAGCGTGGGCCGATAGACACTCTGGAAACTTCTTCGCCACTACGGCATCCCAACCAAGCTGGTGAACCAGATCAAGAACACTTACAACGGAATGTCCTGCAGAGTCATCCATGCAGGACAGCACTCAGACAGCTTCCTAGTGCGGACTGGCGTGAGGCAAGGCTGCTTGCTGTCGCCGTTTCTCTTCCTTCTCGTCATCGACTGGATTATGAAGATGTCCACCAATGGATGGAGAAATGGGATCCAGTGGACATTGTGGAGTCAACTTGAGGACATGGACTTTGCCATTGACCTAGCGCTCTTGTCCCACAGTCAGCAACAAATGCAGGACAAGACCGAGGTACTGGCAGCCACATCAGCACAGGCTGGCCTCAACATCCACAAAGACAAGACCAAGATCCTCAAGATCAATTATATCAGTAATAATCAAGTCACACTGCATGGAAGTCCCCTGGAAGAGGTGGAGTCCTTCAAGTACCTGGGCAGCATTATCAACCAGCAGGGTGGCACAGACGCAGACGTCAAGGCAAGGACCGGAAAGGCGAGAGCAGCTTTCATACAGCTCAAGAACATCTGGAGCTCCAAAGAAATTTCCTTGGCTACCAAGACCAGACTGTTCAACTCCAACGTGAAGTCAGTCCTTCTGTATAGAGCAGAGACCTGGAGAACCACCAAGTCGACCGTAAAGAGAGTTCAGACCTTCTTCAAGAGCTGCCTAAGAAGAATTCTCCATATCCGCTGGCCAGACACCATCAGCAACGCCAACCTGTGGCAGCGAACCTCGCAGCTTCCGGTAGAGGACAAGATCATGAAGAGAAGTTGGGGTTGGATAGGACACACCCTACGTAAGCCGCCAACCAACATTTCCAGACAGGCATTGAGGTGGAACCCACAAGGCAAGCGGAGAAGGGGTCGACCAAGAAACATCTGGCGACGTGACCTTGAGGCAGACATCACTAAAGCTGGGTCACACCTGGAGTCAGCTCGAGGGGATGGCACAGGACAGAAGTCTATGGCGATCTTTTGTGGGCGGCCTATACCCCGGTAGGAGTGATGGGCATAACTAACTAAATACTTCGGAAGTTTAGTATTATCTTCAGTCTCGGGCGTACATTTTCTATTGTATTCGGAACTTTATCAGTCTTTGGTGAGGTCGTTGAAAAATTCAGAATTTGAATACTGCTCGTAGTCTTTGTCATCTTCTTGGTTACTAGTACTATTAAGAGTTGGCCCCTTGATTACATTTATTTGTAATATCAGCACAATAGGTACAAATTTATCGACACCACCAATATAAACTGAGATATATGCAACTCTTTATATGTAAATCTCGAACATATGCATATATCCGCGAGAGAACATTTTGTTTAAGGTACTTCCCTCTCTCTGTTCGGTTTGTACAAGGGGGTAGTGTTGGATGGTGATAATGAGAGAATATTTGTCTAAAATTATGTCATACTCATCACTACAGTACCCCCTTACATTACATCCTGTCCTTACACATATGTTTGTATGTGTGGGTGTTGGTCAGTAGGTGTGTGTGCTGGTCAGTAAAAATATGTATTGGTTCATAAGTGTGGCTATTGATTAGTGGAAGGCGGTGGCGGTCGGTAAGACTATGGAGGCGGTCGGTAATTCTATTTTGATCAGTAGTTGTTGGTGCTGGTTTGGAAGATGGTACGTTGGTGTAATGGTGCAAAATTTTTGTATATGTATTGTTGAAGTAATTATGTCGTGGTCAGCGTGACAAGTAACCATTAACTTTGATGTATAGGCTAGGCTCGCAAGAAATTACTGCCTGCAAAGAATATGATATGCACTGTTTGGTGGCGTGATTGGATTTTAATAAGGACACACTAGGATAACGGTCAGACGGATATATTAACGTAGGGTGAAGTAGAGGAAATGACAAAGTAGAGACAATCCAGAGACAATTTATGCCATAAATGACATAAAATGAAATTGTCCAAGAATAGTTATTAATAAAGGCGGACTAGAGAGAATTAATATGACTTCTATGGGAGTGTCAAAATTTTGGCGGTAAGATAAAGTTAATCCAAGTTGGCTAAGCTAAATGAGGGGTATGTGTTCCCATACGAAATGCAAGGTGTAAAGTAATCTCTTTCGCAAAATTAGTTAGTCTAAGTTTCTGAAGGAAGCTAGAATTTAGCTGCGGGAAATAACAAGTATTTCTCATTAAACTGTCCAAGGGACGAGTGTCTCGAAAGTTGAGGGCTTGGAAAGAGTAATTCAGCTGCATAGAAAGAGCGTGTCTCGAAAATGCACAAAGGTATTGCCTCAATCGCATACAATATATTCACTGATTTAAGTTTGTAATTATTTGTTGTATTTATTCATTTTAAATTCATACTTCAATTTTCCTTGAGTTTATAAGTTAATCGTGCACTCATTGTCTTGAATTTTACACAATTCATGTATTGTAAGAAAGTAATATAATATTTCAATGATAAGAATGTGTTCAGATTTAGTGGTTTGTATGAAATAGAAATCATGTATTGTAGGTATTTCATGCATTACGCTGATACGAATTGTGGGAATTAATTTATGGGTCTTAGAGGATATGTATCATGTACGCTAAAAATTGATTTTACTATGTATATGTCAGTGAATCGCTAATTAGCAAGTAATATAGTTAAGACAAGACATGAAGTCCATTAATTCATTTGTGCATTCTTGACCTACATCATTGAGCTAGTAGTTTACAGCCCACAGTGGGATGTAATAGTTTATCTAAGAGGTCTACTTATATCATGGTCCCACTTAGGAATGCTGCCAGCTACCAGGGAAAAATACATTAATTTCATGTTAATACGCTGGTGTATCAAGATCAGGTTGCGAAATGACCACATTAGCATGGTTCAATTAAATTACGATAGGACGATATCTGAAGTAAAAAGAGTGGGAATATTGTTCGATCCCAGGAGAAGAAAAACCTGCTTAATATCTAGGTTGCGTATTATATTTAGTTGATAAGGAAAAAGATGAGAGAGAGAGAGAGAGAGAGAGAGAGAGAGAGAGAGAGAGAGAGAGAGAGAGAGAGAGAGAGAGAGAGAGGGGAGAGAAGAGAGAGAGAAGGGAAAGAAATACCGCAACGCTGACCTGTCGCCAGATATAATTTGTAAAGGACCGGAAGCAACCAGGTTATGCTGACATGCCGGCAATTTGAGTTATTCCATCAGTCACTCGATACGACGATGAAATTTGTTTCATAGGTATAATAGAACGGCTAACTGCGTTGCGCAGAAATTTTGTAACTTTATCTCCAAGGGAAAGTGTATCATTCAAATATCGTGTTCAATTTCATTTGTTTACGTAATTGATTAAATTGTTATATTTTATAGACGATGGTTCGTGTTGTTCTATTCTACATCTTTGCTCAGATCTCTGTTATCCCATTCATTATTTTCATATTTTATGTTATTAATTACTCGATCGGGGCAATAACACCGTGGTCGACCATCTCATAGATAACCATAACCAAGGACCATAACAAGTCATATCTCAATTCCCCCCACCCCTCACATTTGGTCAGTATGTTTGGATGCTGGTCAGTAAGACTGTGTTGGTTAGTAAACGTAGGCGTTTACTTATTGATGTGAGTGTTTGTCGGTAAGATTATGTGCTTGTCAGTAGGTGTGGGTGCTGGTCAGTATATTTGTATGCTGAGGCCGTATCCAATCCAATATGACACTCTTGAGGTTGTACAGACCCATACTATTAAGCGTATGGACTAATGTTATATTCCCACTAAGGCCATAACTACTTTTTTGAGACCAAAATTGTATAGACAGCCACAAAGTTAAATTCACACTAAGGCCCAAACAGCCCAATTTAAGGCTACGGTATCCCCATTTATTACTAATATTTCTCTGTCTGTCTGTCTGTCTGTCTGTCTGTCTGTCTGTCTGTCTCTCTCTCTCTCTCTCTCTCTCTCTCTCTCTCTCTCTCTCTCTCTCTCTCTCTCTCTCTCTCTCTCTCTCTCTCCAGAAACATCGTTTAAGGGGAGCGTAAACAAGTAGGAAAGGGGTATGTGGGATGAAACCCCTGTGGG